>JAODJW010000007.1:13887163-13904843 GCA_026777045.1 Hyperopisus bebe
ACTTCACAACTGAGATCAAATCGCAGCCACTTCAGCTACTCAGATTGTCAGAAACGATGCTGAGAGAAACAGGAAATACACCCTTTGCTAGACAGACCAGCTGCCCAGATCTCTTCTCCACTGCCTGAATCCTGAAGGTTAGGGATAGTATTTGAAGTTTCCAGTGGAAGCCTAAACTAAGATCTAGAATGTGGCACAATGAGCTTCCATCACCCATCATTCCTGCCGAATTACAGGTACTAGTTACATTTTGCAGAGTAAGAATGATTTAAAGATTTAGCGTGGAAGGATAAGGTGGAGGGCAAGTTAGCTAAATGTTCAGTGGTGCACCTGCTTTCTGGGAGAAATGATGAGAGAGATTTGTTGATGAAACAATGACAGTGACCGCACACATTCTCCATGGAGGGTAGGAGAGAGGGGGTCTGTAAATGAAAGGCCATGGGGAAGGGGGGGGGGGGGTGACTGTTGTTTTGATGTGAGACACTTGTCACCACAGACAGAGATGTAGATTCTGCACATACCTGTGAGCTCTGCCAAGGTACAAAAGCCGATCCCTTGACCAGGAGACACAGATGCTCAGGGGGGCTAGAGGTCTCGCACTAGCATTGACGTGCAAGCACCGCGGAACTCCCTTCCTGACACACAGGCAGACATTCTCACCGATGCAAAAGGACAAACCTACTGTTAAAGGCAAACACATAGCTATATATGTATAGAAAACACACTTGCACACAGACATCCATTTCACTCATTAAGGGAGCCTATCATACGACATAAATCGCACTAAAACACAGCTTTACAGTCATTCTGGTATGGAAAAATCTTTTGCTTCTGGATTGCAAAATTCTCAATTTTCTTGAGAGACGAAGAAGCTGGCAGAAAGAAAAGTGACAGACCCCCGCACCAATGGTAAGACTCAGTATCTTATTAGTCCAACCTCTTTAATAGATTAGGACCAAAAAAGTTAACCAAATGCTTCGGATTAATAATTAATCAAATCGTCAAACACGGCGATGTCTACCTAACGGTTAATGACTAAATGCTATGAACTAATAACTGACATTTGTGCTACGGACAGCACTGCATTAAGTCACTGGATTTATTAAATTAATTGTAAATGAAATATTGCATTGCTTAGCTTCAGTTGCAGGTCTTTTGGCAGCATGTGTCTGTACTGATGTATTTTCAGCCTGATGATGTATTTGTGGTGTAGCATGTCAGTCGTTTTTTCCAGCTACCTTCTTCCTTATTCGCTCTGGCTTTGTCATTGGTCATCCCCCTACTACCTGCTGCTACACGCCATTCCAAACCCCAGAATGCCTCAGGTATTCTCTGTTTTTCTTAAAAAGGATTAATCTTTATAAAAGTTAGATGTAGTAATAACAGCATCATCATGATAGTGTGTTTGGCTAAACGGTATATAGCTGACAAAGAAATTTAAGTGCACAATTTGCCATATGTGTAAAGTGATAGTGCTTCATGGTGTTCTGTGTACAAGCGTTGTGCATTGTGTGCCCAGCAGGGGGCGTTTATCCTGGCTCAAAGTTCTTACAGGAAGCTCTTAGGAGGGCCACTGAGCTAACCAATGCCGCATACGCCCGTTCTAGGGAGAGGTGAGTCTTAGGGCTGTAATCCCTGCCTCGAGCACATATTACTTAATTGACTAAAAATAAATCAGCCTATACATAAAACTGTGCTATGTCCTACTGTAAAAAAACATACCTTGTGTACAGAATCTGAATAAAAAATGTGGACCAATTAAACAAGTAGAATATTGTCTTTTTCTCGTACAACTATTCTTTTAGTAGGACCAGGAATTTTTATAGGACCTATAAAATGCAAAGGAGATGACAAATGGTTCCGTTTGCTTATCCCAACTTTCTCAAGCAAACATTCTAATCTCTACTAGCTTGTATAACTTTGAACAATAAGGGCGCTGAAGAAATTCTGGATATTCTGTTATGTGTCACTTGTGTCATGTGACCTGTATCTGTTATTTGCTTGTTATTGGTGTTGTTCTCTGTATGGCCCAGGGTGAAGATTCTCCTGTCAGAGGGCTCCGTCAGCCCCAGTGACCTGTTGTCCCAGTTCAAACACGCAGGGCCACGGACCAGAACCCATGTGCGGGCGGCAGAGCTGCTGGACACCACGGTGGAATTAATCAGAGAGATGGTCTACACCCACACAATGACCCAGCATAACTTCACTGGTACTGAGATCCCAGAGGCTGCTCACTTTGGGTTTTAACGTCACTGAATGAGACTCATAAACCCGGAACTCCCCAAACACAATCACCCAACTGTCACCTGTCTGCTGAACTGTGTGTTGACATGTGAGAATGGTTGTTGGGAGGGTGTGGTGTGACAGGCCTGCTGTCCCCAGAGCTGCTGAGCGGGGAGGACATGGATGAGCTGCTGCACGCCACAGGCTGCTCCGCCGAGCTGCGCCCCCCCCTCTGCGAGACAGACTGCTTGTCAAACCGCTATCGCACCATCAGCGGGGAATGTAACAACAGGTGTGTGCAACCCCGCTAACAGAAAGTCTGCAGCGTCACTGAGAGCCTCATCGATACTCTAAGCGCATGTCTCTCCTCCCCTCAGACAGCACCCTCTGTGGGGGGCAGCCAACACCCCTTATACCCGCTGGCTGCCTCCACAGTACCAGGATGGGAGGGCGGTTCCTCGAGGCTGGGATCTCCACTATGGTTACCATAATTTCACCCTCCCCCCGGTGAGTACTAGCCCAGCGTAGCATTTAAAGCATGGCTCCCCGTATCCCTGCTATAGGTCACCTATCAGTGTTTCTCCAACCAACCCCTAGACAGTCCACATTTTTGCTCTCTCCTAACTCCCAGGGAATTGGGAGAAAATGTGAACAGTCTAGGGGTCCCTGAGGACTGATTTTAGAAACACTGATCTACAGTATAATATACAGCCTTGCGTTCACATTTTGAACCGGGACCATCGGACGCAAGTCAGTTTGGGTGTTTCTCCATAATGTAGCTGTCTATCACATATACATTATGTATGATACTGTATTACAAGTTATATAAGGACAGGGGGTCATTACATGGCAAATACACCCACTAGCTAACATCACACTATGTCTGCTTTCTGACATCTCTATCAGTAATAGTGCCAAGAGAATTGTCAGCCGCAGCTATACCCCTGACAGTATAAGGGTCAGCACCCGTCCAGCCCTGCCCTTCGCGTTTCCTCCCCATTTGGCCAGTAGGTGGTGCTGGCCATCCTGTCCTCCTCCCTATGGCTTCCTTGCCCTTGTGTTTTCGTTGCTCCGGGGATTGCTACATGGTGCAGTGGGCTGAGCATGCTTGGGCTGAGGGTTTGAGGCTGTGGCTTAAAACCAGTCTCACCTGATTTGTTTGGCGTATTTGAGTTCTTGTTGTTTCTGGTGTTGACAGTATTAGTCTTCTGTCCCCAAGTCTTAATTCCTTCCTGTGTTTCGCCCTCCTTGTGTTGTTTTGGTTTCTATTTTGTACCTTTGTGATTTTGTAATTATTCTACTTTGCTCAGGTTTCCTAGTCTCAGATTACTTTTTATAGTTTGTCTGTTAAGCTTCTTCGTTCAGTGATTGTCTTTGTTATTAGTTTCACCTGTTGCCCAATTATCTGTGCCAGGACTTGTTAATTGTTCTACCTGTTGCCTCTTGTCCTGTGTCTTTGCTGATTGGTTGTTTTGCTTCATGTGCCACACCTGCCCCCTCATTACCCCGGTCGTCTGTATTTAAGTGTCTGCCTGTGTTCTTTTCCTTAGTAAGTCATTGTCTGATTACTTTGTGTTACTCAGCTGGTTCTCCTACTTCTGTTCCTGGTATTGCTGTTCCTGCTTTCCAGTTGTCTTACTTGTAGTTTGTTCTTGATTTCCCTGTTTGTTTTTAACCCCTTGTGCCCCTTTATTTTGTGCTTTCTCCATTTTGTTCAGTTTCTTTAGTAAACCCCTCCTTAGTAAAGGATCATCACCTGTAGCAGTTTTTCTAGCAGTAGCCATGTTAGCATTTAGCTACAGTACCCACAGTAGTTGTAGTACCCAAGGCTCATATTGTATGGCCATCCACACCCTGCCTGTGCGGACAAAATGATGAAAACCATCCACTTTGGAAATATATTATCCACTCCCACCATCTGTGTAGTATCAGTGCTAAACATTAGAACTGCCATCCATCCCATATATAATGGCATCGCCCCATATTTAAAAATAAAATACTGTCCTGTTTTGAGCCAATACAGGATGCAATCTGTCCCATATTTTTTAGTCTGGACTAAAACAATGTAGACTATGCGATTTCTCCCCCCCAACACACACACACACACCCCTTGCTCAGAAAATTTTATTTGCCAGGGACCTAGGCGCTAGCGTCGCTTATTCCGTCAGATTGAAAGTGCTAACCCTACATGGAATTTACCGTTGCCTCTCTTTCCCAAGGTCCGTGTCGTGTCACAGCAGGTCCTGTACACCCAAAATGAAGACATATCATTAGACTCCTCGCTGTCCCACCTGCTGGTGGAATGGGGCCAGTGGATTGATCATGACCTGGTCCTGACCCCTCAGACCCCAAGCAAAGCAGCCTTCCACACGGGTGTCGACTGCACCCACACCTGCAGCCGCGACACCCCATGCTTCCCCATACAGGTCTCGTCTGCATCCCTTTCCCATTTTTCCTACCTTTCTCTTCCTTTGATTCTATGACCTCTGTCACTCTCTCATTCCCCTGTGTCTAGTTCAAAACGCTGCTCTTCCAGTCATTTAACATTATCAATTCAGGGCTGGACTGGCATTCCAAGCCTTTTCCCGGTGGGTAGACGTGTATTAATAATGGCCAAAATGACACTTCATGAACCATCTGCTGTACTTTCTGACCCCACTAGATGGTGCTCTCTGTTCAAAAAAGGCTCAAAGCATGCCCCTAAGGTAAACTAAGCTATCCATCTAGTGGGGTCAGAAAATAAAGTATCGTTGTGGCCATCACTAATGCGTATGTGGGCCACCAAAATTTACAGTGGGGGACAAAATTTATATTTGGAAGTCCAAGGCCAATTTTTAATCCCAGTCCAGCCCTGCCTGGGTTTTTATATCTTTTATAAAATTTGATACATACAATCGCAAATTTAGTTCAAGTATTAAAACTCAAACTAGGTCATTTCAAGCGATAACTGGACCGGAATGTACCATTACCATTCATCTCCATATACAAGCGTCTTCTTTATGGCTTTATTCTCCCGTCTTAGATCCCATCCTCAGACCCTCGTGCTTCTGCCCAAAGCTGCATGCCCTTTTTCCGCTCAGCCCCCAGCTGCCAGGTGCTGCCACTGTGCCACCGGGAGCAGCTCAACGCCATCACCTCCTTCGTGGATGCCAGCATGGTGTACGGCAGCACGGGCCCCCTGGCCTCTGCACTCCGTAACCACTCCAGTCCCTTCGGCCTGCTGGCCCACAACCTCCTGCACTCTGACCAGGGACTTGCCTACATGCCATACCTGCCACGTCAGCCTTCCCGTCCAGACCCATGCGGCCCGCGCCAAGGGCTCCACTCCACTGATCGGGAACCTTCTGCAGACCTGGGCAACTTTACGTCTTGCTTCCAGGCAGGTATGGGAATGTGGTCGCCTGAGTGTGTGCAGATCCAGGTCCAACACAGTGAACAAAGAGACATGTGTTAAGACCTTCTCAGCCTCTCCATGTAGGTACAAATCCGGAAGGTTCTATGGATAACGACATAAATGAGATTAATTTTCCTTAGATGAAATATGGTCCCAACTAAGATCTGATTGTTACCTGTTGTTACCTCAACTACATTGCCTCCCTGTGGCTACTAAGGAGACTCACGGGCCAATGAGCACTTGGGAATGATTGCACTCCACACCCTATTCCTGAGGGAGCACAACCGACTGGCCCAGGAGCTGCACCTCCTCAACCCCCATTGGAGCCCTGAGACACTGTACCAGGAGGCACGCAAGATCCTGGGTGCAGTCCATCAGGTCCATCCCCTTTCCCTGTCTCTTCCTTTCTCTATCCTCTCCATCCATCCTGTCCTGTCCATATCTATGTGGCCAGTGAAGTAGTTCAATTGTTCAGTTGTGGTCTTCTGAATTCCGTCTTTGTTCCTTGTCAATTATTCGTTGGAGAAGTTGAGGGCACAACTCATGTGGCTCCCCATGAAAAAACCCACTTTTAATTCGACTATTTTTCATAACTCATTTAGTTCATACCAAAGTTTCGTTCTTAAGGGGGCGTCCTCACATACACGGTGCTACAGGTCAGCTCAAAATTCAGCTCAGCCTTATTAAATAAATCCATCCATTCATCCATTTTCTGAAACGGCTGAATCCCACAGGGTGTATTAAATGACATAATGGTATAATCACTCCTGTGTGTTCTCCAACACCTTCTGTCCAGGTGTTGACTTGGGACCACTACCTGCCACATGTGCTTGGGCAGAAGGCCCATCTGGAGCTCCTCCCCCCCTACCAGGGTTACCAGCCTGACACAGACCCCAGCATCGCCAACGCCTTCGCCACAGCAGCATTCCGCTTCGCCCACGTGACTGTGCACCCTGTGGTGAATAGGCTAGACCCCGGCTACCGCCCCAGCTCCCACCACCCCGAACTGCCCCTGCACCTCTCACTATTTGCCTCCTGGAGGGTCGTGCAAGAAGGTAGTTTTTTTCACTAATTCATCTACACAAGCAAATCTGACCATAGATCCATGTGGATGTTCTAGCGATTCAGAGTATCGTAACTGGAAACAAAAAAATACAAACTATTGTATCATAATAAAAGGTCAGATATGAAAACAGACATGAGCTTAGAATGAAAGGGAATTACAAATTAAAAATGAAAACAAAAATTATCTTGGACTGCACTGTATTTTATTCACTTTCCCTTCATCCAGTTTGCTGCAAACAAGGATATAGGCTGCTGCCAGTAGATTAATATATTCGTATTTGCTGGAGTGAAAAGGAATAATTGTGAGATTTTAGGTTACAATTCTCCTTTTTTTGTGGATCTGCTTCCAGATTGGTCACTGCTTTGCTTATTTTCCTTCTGTATATGGTCAGCAGGGTTTTCCCCTCAGAAAAGAAACAATGACATCATGAAAAAGCAATAACAGGAGCATGGTTCTAGTCAATGATTAACTTTAGCTAAAACAATTATCATAAATGCTAGATGTTGAACAGTCAAGAATAAACAAGGAGGTATTTGGTGTCTGGGATTCATTAATTATGTTTTTAAGTGAAAGTCTGGGAACTCTCTGCTTTCTGTACCAGACCGGAGAAGGAGACAGTGAGTCACAGAAGATTCATTCCATTTGTGGTTTGGAAGTTTTCAACTGTGTAGACAGAAGAAAAACATCAAACAACCGTCAGCTAACTTCACCCTCTTAGTTCAGTGTTTCCCTCCCTGGTCCTCAGGGACCCTCAGTCAGTCCATATTTTTGCTTCCTCTCGGCTCCCTGTCTACATTTCTGCTCCCGGTCGACAGAAATGTGGTCTACAAGCAAAAATGTTGGGAAACCAGGCTGGGAAACGCAGATTTTTTCGATTTAACGGCAGTGTTCTGATAATGAAGAACAGGTTGCCAGTGGTTTAACCCTTGAAAATAGATCAACAGCTAATCTCTAGGAGAGCTGCTGCAGAGGGGAGGAAGGCACAGAAAATGCACACTATTGCACCCTCTGGTGTTTATGTGTGAAACTGCTCTACAAAGAATGAGTTGTTCTTGAAGCTGTAACAGAACGGCATTGACTTCTGACTAGGCCAGATTTGACTGTCTTGAAAAGAACAAAGAACATAGCGTTTTAGAAAAAAAAAAAAACCTTAGATGGAATCCTTTCCACTGGATATAGTGAGCACTAAGTCTAACAAAGAGTCTCCGGGTTTGTAACACAAAGAATATCCCCAGCAACATCCTAACTCGGTGACCAATCCCACCCCCCTGCCCTTTGCCCCCCTCTGCAGGTGGCATAGACCCTGTGCTCAGAGGCTTGTTACTCTACCCAGCCAAGCTGCAGACGCCGGGTCAGATGATGGTGGAGGAGCTGACAGAGCGGCTGTTCCAGGCCCAGGGGGGGCTACCGCTGGACCTGGGGGCACTCAACCTGCAGCGGGGGCGGGACCACGGCCTGCCTGGTAGCTGGACCTCCTCCAGCATCTCTGATTCACTCTGTGCGGCTTGAGGCTGTGAGGCGGGTCACACACATTGACGCCGCGCCTCCTCTTCCCGCCAGGTTACAGCGCATGGAGGCAGCTGTGTGACCTGTCTGTCCCGGCTACCGTCACTGAGCTGGCAGGCGTACTGGGCAGTGCCAAGCTGGCACGGAAGCTCCTGCACCTGTACGGGACCCCACACAACATTGACCTGTGGGTGGGAGCCATCTCGGAGCCCCCCCTCCCTGGGGGCCGTGTGGGACCCCTCCTCAGCTGCCTTCTGGGAAAGCAGTTTCGCGCCCTTAGAGATGGAGACCGGTACGAATCCAGGGGTGCCACTAGAGGTATTAGGCCCCCAACCCAGACCAATATTCCAAATTTTTTCGTGCCCCCCTTACTCTGGGGCCCTTGGAATCATCCTAACACCCCCCCCCCCCAATGGGGCCCCTGTCTGTGTCTGCATCTTCATCTGCATCCTAGGCAGTACAGGGTACAAGTGGTTTGTACACTCTGGCGCTAAACTGCATGTCTTTGAACTATTGGAAGGAACTATAGAACCCAGTGGAGAGCCGCGGGGAAAACCATAATCCAAAAGGACAGTGACATGAGATACAAGCTTCTCTACTGTTACACAACAACCCCATGCAGTCTCTGTATTCTCTTTCTCTAAAATTACACACTTTTCAGATTGACCAAAATGACGTTTCACAGATTCTTCTCAGACTGAGTGAAGCCTCATCAGTCATTCATCCAAATGAATTTGTAAAAAAACAGTAAACGGTAAATACATTTACAATACATTATTATTACACATTGATATAACTAACACAAGCCACATTTTCAAAATTAACTATCAATTAATTAATAGCTTTTTTCATCTGACCAGTAGGGGATGCAATTGCACCCCTGCATCCTCAATAAAATTTCCTTTGGTCAGTATTATTGAGCTGATTTTTTTTCCCCTGACAGGTTCTGGTGGGAGAGAGAGGAGGTTTTCACTGGTGCCCAGAGAGCAGAGCTCCAAAGGGTGTCACTGTCCCGTATCATCTGTGACAACACTCGGCTCGGCCGTGTACCCCTTGACCCCTTTGCCCACACTGCCCACGCCGGAGACATGGTGCCCTGTTCGCACCCCCTCATCCCCTCCCTGAATCTCTCAGCCTGGAGGGAGCCTGACACAGGTCTGGGTGACTGGAACACTAGGAGATGAAGCACAAACTGTACAGCAGAGCTATTCAAATCACGGCCCTCAAGGTCTGAGCGCTGCTGGTTTTCCAGCCTTCCTTTACCTGTGAGCCAGGTGTGAAGTCTCTGGCCAAAAAGAATCAGTAACTATTAAACTAATTACCCAGGCAAACTGAAAACAAGGCCTAGATTTATAATTGAGGGCCAGATTTGAAGAACCCCCCTCTACAGTTTATTCTCTTCTGCTAATCCACTCTCTGCTAGCTGCTTCAATGTTTCTACTTCCCTTCATCCCCTCATTCTTTACATCCATTCACTCATCCCTCTCTTTTCTGCCAGACCCCAGATGTGGTTCCATTCCCAGACTGCAGTTTGGCTTCTCTCTGCTCTGTGGCTCCGTCCAGATGTACCAGTGTCAGCCAGGCTATGCCCTTATTGGGCCATCCTCCATCACATGTGACCCCAGCATGAACCAATGGAGTCAGCTTCCTCCTACTTGTCAAGGTAGAGCACTCAAAAAAGCCACCTGTAAACTGGGATCGTACTCTAAAGGGGACAATAACCTTGAAATGAATCCTCAGAACTAGGACAGACCACTCAACATAAGATATATTAGTAATTTGTCAAAAAAAAGCTGGCAAGTGAAGATGTTATTACATTATTCAGCATGCAAAAAATAATTTCTGAATGAATATTTACTGGAGCAATATAGTCTAGCTATATGTATATAACCTCATACAGTACAGTGTGGTACAGTATAAACAACCGTATTTACTCTCACGCTAAAGCTAAATTAAGTTGCACCATCATACAACTTTATGTATACCTACCAAGCAAAGCCTCGGAGGAAGTATTAGAGGATGTAATTTGGTGGAAGTGAACCATTAAAGGTAGGTTAATCTCGGTTTGTCAGGAACAAATAAAAATGATTTATACGGTAACTTTTCCTGCAGACTAAATGGTTGCTGAGCAAAACTAAGGTATGTGATATAACCATGTTTGATGTTATGTCTGGGTGTCACAATTGGGCCCCTGAATGAGACGCCTAACAGGGACTGTCTGACCCTGCCGTCTCAAAATGTGTTGCTTCGTCTGCTAAGCAATCTGATATTTATCAACCCTGTGATTCAGATGTAGATGAATGTGCCCGGGAACCGCCTCCCTGCCCAGTCAAAACGCAGTGTGTCAACACACCAGGCTCTTACGCTTGCACAGGTAATGACACAGCAGTCCTGCCACAGCACAGTAGACACAGCATCCGTTATAAAGCATCTCTGTGTAGTGACCATAGATATGAGGGGTTACATCAGGGGTCACAACCAAATCGTACTCCTTACACTCTGCCCAAGGATACCATCCCTACTTCCTGTCTGTGTCTCTCAGAGATAGCGGGCCCTGAGGCGCCGTCTGTCCAGACCCTAGTGGTTCCCCTGGTAACTGTGGTTGTGGCCATTTTGGTGACACTGTTGATGGTCACATGCTACAGAAGGTAAGTTGTGACTGATTCAGCTTGTCCTGCCAGAGATGGGAAATATTTTGCTTTCATATCATTTCTAAGATACAATGTTTTTAACACGAGTCAGCATAAAACTTAGGGTTACATAAAAGACCGTACTTGAAATGAACTTACTTGAAATTACAATATGGGTTATGCGTTCTCTAGGTCTTTCATGAAGAACTTTGAGCCTGTTTTCGGTGGATGTTGTCAGAGCAGCAGCCTGTGGCCCACAAGGAACAAGGGAGATCACATCCCCAAGGGGGCCATGTGACACCAACGGCTATCACTGACCAAGCGTTAGTGTTTCACCAGAGCTCTACAGTCAGTCAACAGGCTGTAACATGTGTGATTGTGCTTAACCTTAAACCTCAAATCAATTATGAGATTTTACCTGTAAGCCTTTATTAACCAACTCTTCCATGGGAGATTATGTAGAAGACTATCATCCAGAACAGTGGATTTCAAATTGTAGCCCAGCAGCCCCCACAGAATCTGTAGAGCAACTGTTGGATATCCAGAGATGTTGTAAATTAACAAAATTCCAGTAATATCACCCCCCCCCCCAAAAAAAAAATAAAAATAAAAAATTGATGCCGCACTCTGTTCAGAGCAATCCTTGTTTCTGAGTTACTTATGTGAGCATACAGTAGTTGTAGGTGAATCCTTAGCTTAAGACATCCCTAGTCTAGAATATAAACCGTACCAGTGAAAAGTCTGGGCACACCTAAATGATCGTTTTTCAACAAGATAATGACCATAAGCTCACCTCAAGGTTAACAAGGAAAGAGATGGAGTGCTGTGGCAGATGACCTGGACATATCTCAAGAGTCCGAAAAGGTGTCATCAAAGCAAGGGGGGCTACTTTGAAGAATGTAACATTTGAGAACATTTTAAGAATGAATAGTTCTGTCGATTGTTTCAATAATTGATATGTATTACTTTGTTGCCTATAGGCTTTTTACTATGAAGTAAATAACAGCTACAACAGGGACAAATGCATTAAAGGCAGGTGTCCAAACACTATATGAATGTGTATTTATTTATCCATTTGAGTAATGCTACACTTGATTAGAAAGTTAAAATTTTATAGCTTTTATTTTTTGTCACATTTTATACTTTGGTTGCATTTATCATACATTAAGTCATTTTTTCCCCATTGTCATCATTTTGACTTTTCCACTGTCAAATGGACATTTTAAAATTGGTATATATTACGCAAGACTTTAATCATTGCAGCACTGTAGTCTGACATTTCCGACAGTAATTACGAAACCGAGACATTCTAACTATTAAAGCAAAGCAAGCAATTCAGACTAAGGGCAAGTACAAAAAGCTGAACACTATTCCATCGGCTTGTAAAAAATTGCACGTATGGCCGTCAAAGTTAATGTGTTAGCATTCATTTTAACCATCTTGTACTTTGTATTAAACCCAATAGGAGAATAGTATGAGCGAAGAATTTTAATAGATCTGTAATACTCGATCGAAAAATTGCTGAAATAGCCAAAATGTCCAACAGTAGACTTGGGGGAAAAAAAACAGGATGTATAAGTTTTTGAATAGCTGGATGACTGATAGGGATTGGCTCTTTACAGACCATGTTACCATGTGGTGCTCTGAATGAGTAAATTGTTTATGGAAATTAAATTATATGTGTAAAAGGTTATTGTAAGGCGAGATGGTTTTGGGTTGCTTTTTATGCTTGAAAATTATTCTGGGCTAGTGAAAATTTATATGGGGTAGTATTTTTTTTTACTGAACCAGCCCAATTGGCTAGTAGCAAAAAATCTTTAGTTTCACCCCTGGTGCCTGCCTGCCTGCCATCCATCCCTCCATCTCTGTGTAACTAAATTATGATGCGCATTTCCACATTCAACCCCACATAGAATTAGACAGACTGGAACCATGGAGTCAGTGGATATGGACTGGCAGAGACCTTCTGCTAGTAAACACAGTTTCAGACAGAATGAACAAAATAACAAAAAAAAGAGAAAACACATCATACACAAGTAGCTTGTTTTACTGTTTATAACTACAGGATTGGCTTTGATGGGGGGCAGGAAACTAAAACAAATAACTTGTCCAGCATAAGGAAATATGTTTCTCTAATATGAATACATAACTTGTACATACATATTGTCCAATGTAAAGACTGCTAGACTACCATACTAATCATGCAATGCTGGATAATGGGCATATCATATGCAGAATGGTGTTTGATGACCCACAGAATGGCTCTGTCTCTAAGTGCAAAACCCAAATGGCCGTTATAGAAAGCTGTACCTGGCCTGGGATACGCAGTTTAAACAAACGTTCGCCTGCATCCTGTCCAGTGCCCCAGTGGCACTGAAGAGGTCGCAGAGCTCCCCTAATGTTCGGAGAGCTCCACGCAGACCAGGCACATCCTGCATAGCCATATGATACACGGGCTAGTTGTCATTTACGGGGCACAAACAAAGGCACAGATGGTGGCATTTCAGCCCATGGCAGGCTGATACAGACAGGGGGCATCATGCGAGCCCCGTCGCCCCCATGGCTTTTACTCTAACACCTCCCACAACCCGTCCCCTTGGCTGATCTCTGTTCTGTGATCAGCAGGTGAGCACCTGGCACAGCCTGCTGAGCTCTGAACTGGGATCAGTGGAGCCGCTTATCGGCGGGACTCCCTCAACTGTGCTGCTCATCCGCCTGGAACAGGCATCTTCTAACTCTCGTCAGCAGTGAAGTAGCCCAGCCTGGCCGCGGCCATCTCCCGCCGCAGACGCATCACCTCCCAGAAGGTCTGCTCAGCTATGAAAAGGACACAGCAGGACATGCAGCCATCAGCATATCCACTGCGTTGATTTGATTGGCCAGTGCTAGTCCTATATAGGGAAGGATGTCTCATTTGTCCTAGTGCTCAGCATATCTGATTGGTCGGTGTTAGTCCCTCCCCATGATGCATCATTTAGCCTAGCGCTCAGCATATCACACTTACCGTCCTGTCTGACCAGGCCCTGCTGAATGTAGCGGATGTAGGTGAAGAAATTGCACACAGCCGTGATCTAAAAGGCAGAAGGAATGAACAGAATTCCAAAAAAAAAAAAAAAGACGTCTGGCAAATTACAGGACAGTAACTGGAAACGAGGACAGTACAGTGGGATGAATGGGACAAGTGGACGGGTCTTACCCGCGCCCGACTGGAGGGCGAAATGTAGTAGTATATTCCTTTGTCCCCTAGTTTGATTCGATGCTGGCAGACTCGAGAAATACCAGTAAGGGCACATTTCCTGAAAGCCCAGAAGAGGAGCTGCAGTCAGTATCTCTGGGTTTCCCCTCTAAATGTTTCAGAAGACGACAGACAGGGCAGCATATGGGCATGCGGGGCCACTGCATGCAATAACCTGGACAGCAACACACCTGTCAAGTCACCCCAAGGGGGAAAAATAAAGAACGTGAGTGCCGACCATCCCCACTCGCACAGCACCAGACTAGACCCGGCCATATTGTTAGGAGAGAGCACACAGGCACAAGGGCGAGGTGGTCGCCATGGAAACACGCTCACACACACCTCCCACAAACACTAACCAGCAGCATGATGTTTACAATACTTGGACCCTTTGGAGCATCAGGAAAGCTTCTGGTTTATGTTAATTGTTATCTAGTTGCAGTACTTGGTATTTCATGGTCAATTTGAACAGCAATTTCAGCTGGGAACCAACACTGACAAACACGGGATGGAAACAAAGTGCCACAGCATTACATTATACTTCACTTAAGCAGGACAGAGCGGTCCAAGAGCGGTTTAAACATCTCATTCAGTAAACGGGTGGTTCCCATAATCACTTACGTCTCCACTGCCGCACGCCAGCCACTGAAAGTTAAAATCAGATCAGATCAAATCAAGAAGGCGGAAAGAGAAGGATGAAGCAGAAACGTCGATTGAAATATTTTGGATCATAAGATTCATTATCACCGATTTTCCATAAATAGATACCAGGGAAAAGCCTGGTTATTTAAGGCATCTGGCTCCTGCGACTGACTCACTTGGGTCCGCTGCGCTCCGTAGACGACGCCTTCACCACAGGAAGGGCAGCTGCAGCCACCGGTTCTATGGTCAGAGAATTGTTCTCCACAGCCGCCTGGACCGCCTGAGAGAGCTACGGGAGAAGAGTCCCTCCTCAGCTACACACAACCAGATTTCAGCTGTCAGCTTTGTTGGAGGGTGACTCATCCCTCTCGCCTATAGGCTGCGGGCGGCACGGGGTTTCATTCCAATAACTTCAATGGATACTAAAGCAAAAATGCAGTGTCAAAAACACCCCAATTTTAAAGCAAAACAATTTACTCTCGTCTGTATGAGGTGGATATATGCCTGCAGCTAAAACTGTCACATTTTTGGTAACTGCTACATCAAATGTGGAACTGAAAATGCAGTCTATTTTTCTAGATTAACTTCCAGCATTTAGCTACAATTAGATTAATTATGGCAATTTAATAAACTACTGTTTAACCTTAATAATCCAACTTCATTTTACCTTCATATTCTTGTGCCACCTAGACACCTTCAAGCGAGCTAACCTCCACACCTACATGCTTTTCATGAAGACACTTTATCCCTGCACTCCTTCAGACACACACACACACACACACACACACACACACACACAGAGCACAGAGAGCACAGACCTCAGAGCAGGTAAAGGACAAGCAGGGCCGGATGTCCTCTTTATAAACACGGCTCAAGAAGGTGGAGGTGCAGTCCAGACTTGGCGCCTCCCGCCAAGTCAGAAACTCTGCATACAGAGAGGAGTCTACCTGGGGATGGTGGGGTAGCAGCGTTACCATGACAACCTGTAATGTATATGCCAGCTGTTATAACATAAATTTCACAATCCATGTCACAAACTTTCCAAACCAGAGTTCCAAACCTTAACCTAATAAATGGTCATTTTACTTTCAAATGACAAAGTGAGAGCACTACAGAAAGATTTCACATGAAATCGGAAACTGAGGCCTTCAGGCAGGGTACAGGGATAAGCTCCAGTTAATGGGTCAGTGTATATGACCAGGGGCGATTCTAGGTTCAGAGCTTTGGGGGTGCTGAGCACTCAGAGAGCTGCCCAGCAAGGCAAGACTGTCACACATAAACAGCATGAACTGTCAAAAAAAGTTAGAAATCTTTAGAAATTTTTGGGGGTGCTTTTATTCATTTTGGGGGTGCTGAAGCACCCCCAAAAATGGGCTAGAATCGCCCCTGTATATGACACTTAACTGCCGAATGTTGCCGTTTTGTTATTGAAGAGGATACTTTGACACCTGATGTCTTTATTTTACTTTAATGGTTTGAATTGAAACGAAATTCACAGCTAGTAAACAATAAATACATTTCAATTATTTACTGCTCTTGTAATTTTGAATTTGAAAAGTGTAATTTTTAATGCATACTTAAGTAATACAAGTTCAGATTTTTGGCATTTCTTCCTTATAATGGTCTTATATTAACATACACAAGAACAATAGTGCACAACAAAAACACAGATGCCAATATAACAAAATAAATGGCAAACTATAAAAAAAAAGCTTTAGCAAGCAACTAAGATGGTCCCTCCGCTGCTGATCTCTCCAAATTTGCCACAGCACACCTTCTGGCTGAAATTTGCCACTGCAGTTCCCTGGTGTCTCTCCCCCCCCGCCCCCCCAGAGAGGCTGTTTAGGTCATACTGACATACTGTCAAAGCACTTCCACTGGCAAAGTCAGAACAAGAACAAAAGGGGGTGTACATTGAGAAAGGGAAAGAGAGGAGAGTGACGTCGGCAGAGCAATATGAGAAGGATAAAGGATCGAGCCGGAAAAACCACTGAGAGGTGTGAGAGATTTAGATACCACTGAGAGAGAGAAGCTGTTGTCTTTACAGGAGTTTAAAAGCATGAGTAAAAAGGATGGGATGTGAATCTCGAAGTACAAAAAAGGATATCACCCGAAGAAAATGCTTATGATGACAGAAGCCTCTGAAACTGTAATTACACCAGAAATCACTCAAATCAACGGGCAGAGGCAACGGCTAATCCTTTGGAAAAGCAGCCAAGCCGTAAAAGGAGGCTAAACAATGGTGGAAAAACAAGTATGTTACGAAGCTTTATAATGATTCGTGGTCAGGGTCCTGCTGCCGTCTAACAGTCATTACTGCACAACATTACAACAACCATCCAATAATGCTTTGTGTTAGTTCAGTTTAACCGTGGTGGCTGGTGTGATTTTTTTGGGTCCCAGCTATATTTGACCGCAGGTTTAGTCGTGCACATGTTCCGTCCTGATGCAGCGGAAGCCCACACAGCAAAAATATACATAGATTAATTTTAATGCATATGCAAGTATATATACTTGTATGTACAGTACTGTGCAAAAGTCTTAGGCAGGCAAAGAAAATGTTTAAATCTATTTATCAGGGTAGTAAGTGTTTTTTAAAATGACAAACACAATTCAACATTAGAATATTATATGCAAATGAAAAGTAACAACTGAAAATAATTTCTTCCGTTCCCCAAAAAGGTACTGAAATTTTGCTTGATGGTTAGATGAACACTGCTTCAGTTCCCCAGCCTCTCCTCAGGGGCACCTCAGTCATTGTTTGTGTTTCTTAAACTTCACCACCAGCTCAAACCAACAAACCAACCAACCTACCAATTAGCTCAATGAGGTACCAATTAGCCAAACCTGATTTGCTAGGTTTTGAAATAGCTAAACTAACACACTTTGACAGGCATATACCAGTTGTACAACGACATGAAGATCATTTGAACATCATTTTTTTTACTGCCTTAGACTTTTGCATAGTACAGTGTGTGTGGATC
>JAODJW010000007.1:13904943-13921717 GCA_026777045.1 Hyperopisus bebe
TACAACGACATGAAGATCATTTGAACATCATTTTTTTTACTGCCTTAGACTTTTGCATAGTACAGTGTGTGTGGATCTTACCTCACGACCCTCCTGGAACACAGGATTTGTAGGAGTGGCAGTACGGTCCGGGGACGGAACATCCAATGCCAGTGACCCACTGGCGCTCTTGTTGCGAAAGTGCCCCCCCCCTGTGCGGGGCGCTCCCCTTTTGCTCCCCAGCCCTGGGGACATTAGCTGGGGGTGCATCTGGCGGTTGGGTGAGGAGGGGGTTGAGGTAAGTACCAGAGTCTTCAAAGCAGTCACCTCCGCCTGGAGAACATCAATCTGAGAGAGGGACACAAGCCACGGTTCAAAGCAGTAGCAGCAGAAGGTGACCGTAATAATTTGGAGCTGTAATGGATGAAAATCTGCTAGAATTACGGTTCTTATATAAATGCGATTTATCTTTAGTTGAAATGCTAATAGCCAAAATGTTAGCTATGGCCCAATTACATAACACTGCTAATTATCTGCTAACATCTGATCCACAGTGGCTGGCAGCTGGGCAGACCATGGGGGGGGGGGCACTCACCTTGCCCTGTGCTTCTTTCAGCTGCTTCTCCGCAGCTGCCTGCTTAACGTTGGCTTCACGCACCATCTTGTGGGCTTCCTGGGGGGGAGCAACAAGATAAAACAGATCACCTGCCGCTCACGCGAAATCCCAGAGTATGCCACGAGGCCCCCCAGGTCTCCGGCACCTACGTATAGGCCACAGACAAAGGAAAAGAACCATAAAATATGTTTTTAAAAAAATATCTAAAAGAAATTAGTGAGTATGAACAAAGTTAGTAGAAAACACAATGAATGGTGCTCCTACAGAAAGGGGTTAAAGTGTCACAGGAAAAATGGCCAATAAACGGTGGAACATAGTTACACAGTGATGAGCTAAACTAAGAAAAACGATGTACTTTAGCATAAGCTGTAACACAGTACTGTGGTAATGAGGTCACGACTATGGAGTAAAGGACTTGGATACAATAAACGACAGGGTGTTACCGTCTCCCACCTCAAACAGGCTGGCTGTCAGCTCCTCCAGCTCCTGCTCCAGCTGGTCTCGAACCCGAGACAGGCGCTCGCATTCCTTGTCCTTCAGCTGCAACTCCTGGGTAAGCAGAAATCGCAGACAGATCAGTGGATCAGCCTCCGGGCTGCGGTGACACTGATCGTCCGTCGGCCCGGCCCAGCAGCCAGCTGGCAGACAGACAGAACCCAAAGCATCACCATCTTTAAATGGCACACAAGCCCACAATTAGTATCTAAGGATAAACAGTGCACGGCGAGTGCATATTCCGGATGCGCGCCGTACCCTTTGGGCAGTGTCCAGCTGCTCCTTCAGGATCTCCGAGCCCTTCTCCTTGATCTCCAAGGAGGAGCTCCTCAGGCGGGACAGGTTGTACTGCTCCCGCTTCCCGCCATCTGCCCCCTGCTCAGGCAGCGGCATCGACACAGCCTGCCCGGTGCGGCTTGGGCCTGTCCCCACCTCCGACTCCGGCTCCAGATCTATCAACCTTTTGTTGTCAATAGGAGGGACAGCATTTTAGAAAAACCAGGAATAGATAATTATCCAATGTACACACCTTCACAATTTCAAGTATACCATCTAAGTGTTGCCAAGGTAACCAAAAACTTTCAATTCTGCTCCATCATAAGAAGTACTGAAAAACACATGGGTGTAAATCCCCCCCCCAATAATCAAAACCAGCCATTACAGCCCCCTGGACCCCCTTAAATGGGTGGAGACCTTAACTCCCCCAGGGCTCAACCCAAAGTTATGCGCCTGAAAACATATTAAGCGTCATGCAGTTTGACAAACTTCTCCCCTTGCTGGCCTGTCCATTACCATTATCAGTTTGCCAAATACTAAAAATGTAATCAAATCAAATACTAGGTATCTGACACCCAGAGGACACCCCCACCTTGTGCTGCGCACGGCACCGGCACAGCGGCAAAACCCCGACATCTGCATTCTTTCTGGCGTCAAAAACCGTCGGTAACCGCTTATTACCCGGGACGTTACCGTAAAGCAGACAGCAACAAAACCAGCCTTTAAGGGGAAAACGAGCCGAATTCAGACGCTTTTCAATAGTGCGTCATATTTTTAAACTATCAGTTTACACCAAATGGTAACGATCAAATAACTTTTTTTTACAAGAAACAGGGTGAAAATCCGGTTCGCCGGCTTTATTCGGAAGCTTTCTCCACCCTTACCCTCCTCGCCGTCCGATGAAACAGTTCAAGCCGCGGCCACCGCGGCTACATCCGTCCGAACACTGTTCTCTATCTACGTTTTATTTCATTTTTTTATCCATCACCACCATCACTGAAAATGCACCGTAGGGTACGTTTAAAAGCAACAAAAAAGAAAAAAGCACAGTCCAAAGCAAACGTATATATTCTAATACACTTCTACAATGTGTATAGCTATCTGGCTAATAAGTCGTGAAACACGACTGCTTAATGATAACCGACAAATTTCTCTCTCATGTAAATGAACAAACTGTGTCTAATACGAGGTTTTCAAGACGCAGTTTCCTTCTGCATAAAGACTCCGGCAGAAATAAACGCCTCGAAAGCTGCCGTTGGTCACATGATAAAACATCCTAAAAATTCTTTCATTCCATTCAGGAAACACGTGACCAAACTCCATTCCCTTGCAACAGAAATTCTAATTCCTCCTCTTAAAAGCGCGACAACTATTTAAGCCCAAAGGCACGTCAAGAAATGCCGTCATAGGGTAATTAAATAAGACGCACCGTTAACACGGACGGTGCCTTGTGATAGCGGATGCGATCAAACATTTTGTTCATGGGAATCTGGACACAAATCACTGCGTTAATAATGTACTTTGTACGCTAACTCGTCCATCTCCGCTGTGATACCTTCATAACATTTATCCAAATCCTGGTGAGACACAATGGTGGATATGTACCGTAATTAAGTTTAATATAGTCTACTTTTAAATACTCTATTTGTAATTCTGAAATATGACGGGGATCATTTTACGTAGCTTTAAACGCTTGCAAAACACTACAAAAATAACCATGTTAAGCATTCCAAGCCCCTGAATAATCACGTACGACATTTTCATTTGGTAGATCATATGTTGTCACTGATAATGAAACCTGCCAGGACACCCCCCTGCCTCATGCCATATGCTGGGATATTCTCCATTCACAACTCGTTCTATATAATTGTGCTATATAATTAGTTGGAAAACATATGGATAGATGTTATCTTCAATCATAAATGTTAGGAAACCTTTCAGGGGCATCAAAGGGTCATGGGTAGTGTACTGTAGCATGAGGGCCCGCTTGGGGAAAATCAATCATGGGGGATCGTCCCCCCCACCCTAATTGTATCCACAGATTGAAGGTGTGAACCGTAACAAGGGGTTCAAGGTGACATCTTATCAGTATTCATTCCATTTCTCTCTAAATACATAAATACCCCCATGATCCAATACTGGATAATGGGCTAGATGATGACTGATGAGACGCATGGATATGGAGGGTGGATTTCAGCAGCTCCTGCTCAGACTGGCTTAGGCTACATGAACATGGAATGGCACCATTTAACAGATACTACCTTAGGAGGTTTACAGATACGATAGTATTGTTTCAATAGATGGACAGTATGCAATATACCAAAAGACATTTAATATAAGCTATTAGTCTCTCTATTGTATAAGTATAATGTCCGCATAAGGAGCCATTTAATATTGGAACGTGTTTGCAAAAAAGAATTCATTGGTGCTATGGTTAATGTTTAATTCGGTAGCCAGACGAATCCTATTGTAAAACGTAACAATCGATTCACAGAAATAATTATATCAGATGCTATGCACAGTTATTAGATTTTAAAGTTCATCACCACAAAAGGCCCTTCTTTACCTTCCCACTGCACATCCCTCTTTCTGAGTACTTGGGTGGGATTCCTCTGCTTGAGGTCCTGAGGTGTTCAGCTGGCCAAAGAAGGTTGGCGACGAGTAGACAGCTATGGCCGAGTTACCCGTCACCAGGACCTCGTACCCTGGGCCAGATGAAACGGCTGGCTTGAGGGAGGGAGACAGCTGGACACAGTGGATCCCCTCAAAGGCATCCATTTCTGTCACAAGGGTGCCAGAGCCCCTGCGCTTCCGTGATGCCCTCCACGGCTGGAGGAAGCCTGCACACCTGCTATTTTCTTCACCCTCCAATCAAGTTACTTGTTTCTTTGCCAATATCCTATAAAAATAATTAGAATCAAATATGTTGATAACTAATGACATTTCAATTTAATTCTTGTAAGTAAATCTTGCAAAGAACAAATGCATACTGGTTTTTAACATAGTTTCTTTTTTTTCTGTAATCATATACAAAACTCCGCTTTCATTCATGCATGAAGAAGCTTAGTAAACTTTGACCTGACAGTCATATTAAAGCAGAACTAAAAAAAAAAGGCAGATAAGCAGATTTTGTACTGCTTCCACGTACAGATTTTAGTCGGTTTCAAAAATGTAAAATTCCTTCCAAGAAAACTGTAATTCTTTTGTTACCAGTTTGGAATAATTTCCTTAGCAAACCAAAATGGAAGATTATCGAAAGCAGTAAACTCGTAGACTGTCATTTCTGTGTATTTTCTTATCAGTTTATAAATGAGCAGACCAGGCGTCTCAGTGCGATGTGTTGAAATCCGTTTTAATGTTGAAATTCATATGAAATGTTTTCATATTGTATACATTTGTTTACAGTAGGCCTACACACAAGAAAATGAACTTGAAACAGCCCTTGACGTAGCAAGAATAAGGTGTGGAAAAACCCAGCTGTTAAACTGAGAGTTAAGAGAAAGTGTGTTAGAAAGTACTTACCGGCTAAGACACTTTAGAAAACTGGTGTCTCAAAACTACGGAAATTGACGCATCAGCTTTTTGTTCCAGAGCCCAAAGAATGCCTTAGCGAAAAGGTTTATTACACTTTAAGATGTGGGAAAAGCGCTGTTGTCGTATAAATAGTGCAAGCAGACGCGGTTTTTGGAATCTGTCTTAGTCCCTGGTCACAAAAGTTAGAGTTAATTATCACGTACACCTTGCAAAGTACCACCCACCGTGACGCATTTTCTACACCCGATAGGCAGGAGCAAGTCAACGTTTCACTAAGTGCTTAAGTAAGCTACTGGAAATGATTACTTCAGATTCCTTTAAGGATTAACAATGGAAACCAAATGATATTGGTTTTTGAATTAAAAGAAAAATGGAAAAGTTCGTAATACTACTACTACTACTACTACTACTACTAATAATAATAATAATAAACATATGAGATTTGCACCTTGTGCTTTGCATGTGAGCTATGATATTCATCATTTATGTCTCACCAAAGCCTCTTACAGCAGGCTTTTTTGTCATAGGAAAATTGACATTATCGTACACAACGAACGGTGTTGTCTTGTAACTGAAGGGAAGTGACTTAGGCTAGCACAATACAGCATGTGTTGCGTGTGGTATACGTTTGCCTTGTGATTTGCCCAGATTAACACTTCACAATGGTGTTTTGTTGCTTAAAGAGATTAACACATCAAGTGACTGGAAGGGTGGGCGTCCGTCACTTTCCACTCTCTTTGTACTCCATCTCGGTCCCACACTCTGCCTCTCACCTGTACCTACTGACCACTGTGGTAACACTCTCCAGGGCACAGTGAGTATAAAAGTTTATACGCTGCAAAATGCTTGGTATTTAAAAATGCTTGGCGTTCATCATTGTACCTCTCCATTTCTTTTGTCTACTTCTCAATTTCTCTTTTTTATACCATTGCATTTTACCCTTAATTTTGTTTCAGTATATCTACGAAGATGAAATGCGTGAACATCCGACAGTCAAGGACGTGTTTGTCACCAAGGATCTAACGATATATTAGAGTGACATGTTTTCTTTCCCCGTCAGGTGGTGTTGAAGTGGCGGCGCAACCCATCATTGTGTCCACTAGGGGGCAGCAATGACGGTGACCTACTCGCGCAGGGTGGCAGATGCCGGCTTGGGAACCTTTTCCCGCCTGCTACTGCGATGGAGGGGCAGCATCTACAAGCTTCTGTACAGGGAGCTGATTATCTTTACCGCTCTGTACTCCTTTCTTAGCATCATTTACAGGTGAGGAACATGCCCTCACCCACCCCCAATCAGGAACAATCTAGGTGCAGAAGAGAGCAGTGGGAAATGATAGGGGTTTGTGTGGATGCTACACTACAGTGTGTTCAAACTCACAGAACATTCCATAGATTCTTCCTACTTTCCTCAGTCAATACTCTACTGGCATTTTTTACTGGAAGTCTGGGGATCTGTAGCATCTGTCTGTTGGTCATAGTTATTTGATGAAGTCAGCTATTTAACTTAATATGGCTTCAAATTCCTGTATTTTAACATCATAATTGCATTATAGTACATTATTTTGTTGTTTAGAAGTTGCATGACAGTTTACCTAATATTATTTTTTCAGTACAACCAGTTATCCATTCATGTATCTTGAACCATTTATCTGGAAAGCCTGTGTTGTGAGGAAGGGTGTAATGGTGAAGCTTTGCACAGCTACAGGGTGTCATTCCCACGCAACACACTGACACCGGCTCCTGTACCCAGACGCCAAACGTAGCATGAAGCTTAAAAACATCAAACAGCTGAATCTGATACTGAGAAATGTGCTGCTGCCCCAGTAGAGGCCGTCGCCATTATCACCTAAAACTTCTTGATTCCAAAAAATCTGTGGCCCGTATTGCTCTTCCATCCTCACTGTCGACTGAGGACAGAGAGCACAGAAAGAGACCCCTTGAGTGATTGAGTGTTGGCTTTGCAAGGTCAGGCCTCACACTTGGGTCCAGCTGAACGCTGCTCCAGTTAGACTTTGCGTTGCCTCCCCTGGGACCTTGGAGCAAATGATGGATGACAGCTAACTGGGCCGGTCATTCCAGGTTCTTACTGAGGGATGAGGAGAAGCGAATGTTTGAGAAGCTTGCCCTCTACTGCAACCACTATGCAGAACTCATCCCTGTGTCCTTTGTACTGGGTGAGCACTCTTCTGCTATTTGTAATTTATGCTTGAATTATATATAAACTCAGTGGCGCTTATAGTAAATCAAAAATAGGTAAATGCTGATCACTTGCAACTCCTGGCTTTCCATGTAGGGGGTGCAAGGTGAGGGAATCCAACCATCAAGATAAATAAAATTGTTTTAAAAAAAGCAAATTCATTTACAATAAACTGTTATTACACACTGATATGAGTAACACAAGCTACATTTTCAAATATAACGTTTCACAATGTGTATAATTCAATTACTAAACTTAATATGCATTCTAATGTAACCAGTAGGTGGAGCAGTTGCACCCTCATTAAAATCACCTATAACGCTCATGTAACAAATGAGAAGAATATCTCTCTACTTCCCATTTGACACTATAGTTTTGAGTTTTGTTCAGTTTGCCACTGATCCTTACCTAAAACTCTTTGTTAAGCTGCCTGATATTATTATACCAGTTTTTTCTCTACTTCAGGCAGAAAACATGAGGCATAACAACCCACTGCAGTTAACTTAATGGCCTCTTCCCACTGCGTCACTGCAGGGGTTATGATTATTGGGTATGTTGTATCCCACTGAAGAAGGAAATGTTTGCCATTGTCTGCTGTTTGCTTGGGTGCCTTTTGCGGGCAGGGTTCTACGTCACCCTGGTGGTCACGCGCTGGTGGGGACAGTTCGAGAGCGTTCCCTGGCCCGACCGCTTGGGGGCGCTGGTGGGAGGGCATGTGCGGGGGGCAGATGATGCAGCCCGGCTCGTCCGGCGCACCCTGATGCGTTACGCCAACCTGTCTGGCGTGCTGATCTACCGTTCCGTCAGCACTGCTGTCTACAAGAGGTTCCCTACCATGGAGCACCTGGTGCAGGCAGGTAGGACATTGGATTGAGCTGCACTGCTCACCAGGGTCTACAGCAGCTTTTTCCAACCCGGTCCTGAGGGATCCCCAGCTGGTCCACGTTTTCGCTCCCTCCCAGTCAATCCACATTTTTGCAAAAACACAGACAATCTGAGGCTTCCTGAGGACTGGGTTCTGAAACACTGGAACGCAGCACAAGCATCAAAGAATAACACCCATCTGGTCTAGTCCTTTAAGACACCGGCACGTCAGAGACTGCTTCACTGGACTTTGCTCATGGGTCCGTCCCAATAAGCAGCGGTTTTTTTGGGTAAAAGACTCTAACGGGAGCATATAGCATATAACTTCATAGTTGCCTCAAACTTTATTGTACCAGACAAAGATCATTCGTTTTGTTAGTGTTTCAAAGGTTACACTCATCGTACAGGGCAGTACCATAGATCATAGATAAGTGTCGTTAATCTGACAGCAGTGGCACTGCAATCTTTATCTTAAAAGTCTTTCCTAAAGTGCAAAGTATTCCAAGGTTGCCTGGACCACAAACGATGACCCATGTAGCATAATGATTATTATCACACAGAGCCAGTGATTATTGCAGTGGTGATCAGGTGTTTTGCTGTCATTGCACACAGTTTAATGGTGTCTCGGCGTTAACAAACTGGTTCTGTCGAGAGGATGATCACCCGCTCCAGGTCTATTCATGTCTTCCCACAAAGGCCTGATGACAGCTGAGGAACTAAGGCAGCTGGAGGCCGTGCCCTCGCCCCACAGCAAATTCTGGATGCCTTGCATGTGGTTCGTCAGCCTGGCTCTCAGGTCCCGCAGCGAAGGCCGCATCAACAACGACGTGGCGCTAAGCGCTATCCTCAATGTGGGTTCCCGTGTATGCTTCCGTACGACAGAGAAACACTGTATGTGGACGTGTGTAACTGCATGGCTACTGTGTACTGTGTACTGCATATGTTTTATGTCACTCAGGAGCTGAACACCCTCCGTACACAGTGCATGAAACTGTACAGTTATGATTGGATCAGTCTGCCCCTGGTTTACACGCAGGTACGGCCCCCCTCATTACTGAAGATATGCATTCTGTAAACATCTTGACCAAGGATAAGAACTCCCAGAAATGATAACACACCCTGTCAAGCCCAGACTTCACCCCCACTGTTCTGTAACCATTATTATGACTTGAATCTAGTACCCCTGTAGACAGTATTGCTTCTCCTCCCTCTCATTGCATTGAGGAATAGAAGCCTAAACCTCACCTCTGTCTTTCTCAGACAGCTAAATAGTGTTTTTAGAGCCGTTGTCATTTGGCTTATGAAGCATTTGCTACAGTATAATAACAGATTGTCAGGGACAGCCCTTCTCCTCTCTTAGCGTTAATGATGCGTCTCCGCTAGTTGGATAACTGCGTCTAGACCTGTCACATTGCCAGGTGGTGACAGTGGCCGTCTATAGTTTCTTCCTGGCTTGCCTGATTGGCCGCCAGTTCCTGGACCCTGCACAGGGTTACCCTGGCCATGACCTGGACTTGTATCTGCCTGTCTTCACCCTGCTTCAGTTTTTCTTTTATGCTGGCTGGCTGAAGGTGAGCAAAATGGTTAATATTATTCATCTTCTAACAACTTATCTGGCACAGGGACAGGGCTATCCACCACAGTAATGGTGGATAGCCCTTTTCAAAGCACTATAAATGCTTTATTCTTTAGCTCATAGGAAATAAGTACACTGAATTTTTGACACTGTTACCTCATGCATCAGGTCTAACAATATCCCAGAGTCCCACGCTGTAACGTCTTTCTTTTATGATGGTTTAGTAGTTGCATTAATGCAGGAAATGGAAACAGTGAGAACAGGTTTCGGGCCCTCTTTTCCTAAATTTTGGTTCCTCATTCTTTTGCACCTGTTTTTACACTTGCTTTCATGCATATAGCCCGTGACAGACAATAGGATGGTGATTTGACTCCTGTACTCCTTTCTCAGGTGGCCGAACAGCTAATTAATCCATTTGGTGAGGATGATGATGATTTTGAGACCAACTGGCTGGTTGATCGAAATCTACAGGTTGTCTGTGTTGTTTTTACCCTTCATCTTTTAAGACTGATACATGCATAACTTTCTTCAACAGCTCTGCTTTACTTTCATAACCTAGAACTGGACCGAGTTAAGCTAAACACAAAGTCCTCCCAGTCGTATATTCTGCTCTGTTAAATATGTTAAATATACTTTCACTTTACACTTCTCAGGTGTCCCTGTTGTCTGTGGATGAAATGTACGACAGCGTACCTGTCTTGGAGAAGGATAAGTACTGGAACGAGTCAGAACCTCAAGCCCCCTACACCACTGCCAGTGCAGAACACCGCAAGCCATCATTCATGGGGTCTGCACTGGATATAAGGTATTGTGGGTGGACACTAAGGCCATGAGTATTGAAAGACTTTGAAATAGATTAGAACATTTCAGCAGCAAGTATAAGGCATGGAGTAACAAGCACACTAACAGAAATACTGGCCCCTGCAGTGTACCCAAAGAGGAAATGGAGTTTCAGTCTAACCTGCAGCAGATCAAAGAGCATGAGGCGGCCAACCACTCCACACCTCTGCTGGGAGGCTTGGGGCGGCTACTGGGGGTTCAGCCTCAGAGCTTTTCTCGCTCCTCCACCTCCTCAAGAATATCTCTACTGCGTCGCAGGCCTGGGGCCCCACTGGGGTGCTTTCCCCTCTATCTGCACCCGGAGAGGCCCCTGACCCCAGGCCACGCTTGCCCTGACCCTCCCCTTGAGCAGAACCTAGACTACAGGTTCTCCTCTATGCTGTTGCACGAGCGACCCGGCTTCTACAGCTGTCCTCAAACGCCCATCCATTGTGTGCCGCCAGCTGTTCCCCGCCCACGACCCCCTCGGAGGCCCCAGACCGACTGGGACCACAGCTCCAGCTCGCTCGCACCCACCTTGTTGGGCTCTCAGCTGTTGCCTCCTGACACACCAAGCATTCATCCACCTCCATCATCTGCCTTCCCATGGCTGAGCGAGCAAGATGAACCTTCCCCGGCCCCCACCTTTTCCTTCCCTGATCATGTGCTTGAGCCATGTCCCCTTCCTCTCCCTCTACCCAAGATTAGGCCTGCTCAGCTACGACAACCTCCACCCCCTCACTGCTCCCTGGACCCTATTCCCCCCTCTGACACACACCCCGGTCCCCCTACCACACAGGAAGAACAGTTCTTTTCCTTCACACCACCATTTCGTGTCCCTGTCCCAAACTGCAACACAAGTCCTGGCAGCATCAATACAACCAACATCAACAGTTCTTCTTCCACTGCTGGTAGCCATGGCAATATCTGCAGCCATGGAAACTAACTGTGCTAGCAGCAACACCAGTAACAGTCTTGCCAATAATATAAACCCTGCATCGCCACCTTCTGCTTGTGTTCAACCAGCAGCCAATCAGCAGGTATCACCCAAGGACTCGGGGAAGCTATTGGTTCACCAGGACCTTCTAGACATGTTGGCTGGAAAGGGGGAGAGGGTAAGACCAACTGCTGGAAGGGAACAAGAGCAAAACTGAATAGGTTGCAGTAGTAGGTGTACCCCTAGCTCAGTGATTTGATTAAATCTTCCTCTCACCATAAGAAAGAAATTTTACAATACATACAAAAGCTGCAGACCTGCTCAGAGGTGTAGTAGCATATATAGGGATTTGTGTTTTGAACAGCTCTGTAAAATGCAAGGCTCTTAAAACACTGCCTGGTCATACCCTTCTAATCTTCCAAGTGTTCTGTCCCAGAAAGGATGAACTGTTGTTACACCATTCTAAAACTCAGCAAACTGGGAGTGTCATCTGCAATGTGTACATGTGAATCAGTTACGTGGAAATAAAAGATAAGGATCCAGCAAGTCCCAACACCTGCAGAACACCACTGAACATCCATATCTTCTGGGAGGTGAAGGCCCACATACTCAAGTGCACAATACACAACCATCAGTGGTCAATATGACGGCAACAGTCAAGTTTACATATCAATCCAAAAACAAGCTCACCCAGTTTCAAATGACACCAAACATGCTGACAGCTCAGAAACAAGAGTTTCATTTATTTGAGTTTCTTTTGACAAGTGAGTAACCAGTAATACATTGGATATAAAGCAGAGCACTATGGCTTATGAGAGCTTTGGAAGGTACTATGTGGGAGGCTGAGGGCAAGCTGGCACCTATGCAGAGCGAGGCTAAGGATGCTGCAGACACGCGCAGCCATAAAGTAAAACATGCAGAAGCGAGCGTGAAGATCTAACTGCTCTCCTCTCCCAGCGTATGCTTGTCGAACAGGTACTCCGCCATGCCGTTCTGTGGGGCGCCCATGCGACGCAGGTTGGTGACCCAATCCCCCAATTCCTTGATGGACTTCACCTGCTCATCCAGGTAGTGTGTCTCAATGAAGTCACACATCTGTGGAGACAATGAAAATGTAAAACACAAGAATAGGGAGAACTAAAAATGACTCCTCAAGCTTGCGAGTTGTGGGCCGTCGACTTACGTGAGGATCATTGTGCTCCGTCGAAAGCTTGTGCATATCCAGCAGGGACTGGTTCACAGTCTTCTCCAGCTGTAAAGCACACTCCAGAGCCTCCACACCGCTACCCCACTCGTCCCGCTCTGGTTTCTGTAAACACGCCCATATTACTGTCACACAGAATGCCAGACAGCACACTGCCGTTATCAGCAGATGAGCACACAGGGAGTTCACCTTCCCCCTGGCCACTGCGTCTGGTGATGAAGATAATACTTCCACCTTTTCTCATCAGCTTCTCCTCCTTAACTATCAGTTGAGCCCTGACAGAACTCATTATATGTTCTCTCAATGGGCAAAACAGTAGGAGTACAGGAACGTGCAACTGTGGGTCGACAGACTAACCTCCCTTTGGGAGCGATATCTAAAAAACAAGGGCACTAGTATCCATGGTGTCCTCGCACACCTGCACAGACTCCTGAAGGCCTGAAGACCATACCTTGATGTCCTGCAGGAAGATACGGCCCCCTCTCTGATTCTGCAACTTCATCAGTTTCTCTGCATGCTCCCGCTCCTCATGGGACTGCTTGCGGAAGAACTTAGCGAAGTTGTGCAGGGCCTGGTCGTCTCGGTCAAAATAGTAGGCCTTGCGGAAAGAAGCAAAAGTCATTACGATGGTCATTATGGGTGCAGTGCAGTACATCAGACCTCCCTTTATTTATTGTTAAAGATCAACTGAAAATCATTATATACAAGTTTCCCATTTCGATGCCCTTTCTCACCATGGACAGGTAAACATAGGAGGCATAGAGCTCCATGTTGACCTGCCGGTTAATGGCTGCTTCGCAGTCCTGGTGGAAGTTGTGTCTCACTTGGGATGCCATTGCTGTGAACAAAAAAGGGAAAACCACAAATAAAACAAAGGTGGCAAAGGGGCAGAAAATTTCTGGAAACTTTCCAGGACAAGTCAAGCCGTGGAATTTTGGAAATACTGAACTACGTGTAACACTATGCCAGCCCACGTATTCGGCAAACAAAGCAAACTGTATGAATAATCTAACACCCAGAATTTTTATAACCCTAGTATTGGCTACATAAAATACCCAGTTTGAGGCTGACGCACCGGCATGATTAAGCTGTATTTCCGATGTAAAACCCACCCTTCAGATCCAGTCACACTCGCCACGGCGTACAACTTAAATTACTCGCATTCAGTTTAGGGTTACAGAACAGTGTAGATACTCATGAATGCAGAATCTTTTTACACGCCCAGTCAGATAAAGGGCATGGGAATCTGCATTTAACTCGTTTTAAAAATATATAGGGTCCGTGCTCATTGCCGCCGTATCTGGGCAGCAAACAGGAACACCGTTCGGCCGAAACTCAACAGTGACGCGGTACTTTGAGCCGAAACACAGATCACACCGTAAAATAAAGTGCGAAGCAGTTAACAGCGAGTATAGTAAACACCGCGGTAATACCTACGTTTGCCCTGTATCCATTACATACGACTCGGAATCTGCTTCATAAATACGTCTTATAAACGGCTTCAGTAAACGTGAAAACTAAAGATTTAGCCCCAAGCATATGGCCTTCCAGATATCACATGAACTTGATTTCATTACTGTTAGTGTAGTTCAGTGACAACTGCTTATTTTTTGTGCGCCGTGCAATGCCGATAAGCAAAGCATATTTAATAGGCTATACTGTAAACATCGTCAAACAGGCATATCACAGCGCATTAGGTAAAAAGCCCGGACAACGGGGTCGAGACATCAGATATCAACCGTTTTCGAAACTCGAAACCACGATTAAAACAAACGCCGAGAACTCGATAGGCGAAATTAGCTTCGGGCTCTCGGCTAATTTTTTATTTTGGTAAGTCTCCATTGGAAAACGTGCGTCATTTGATAAGGAGCATGGAGTCCGGGAAAACCCGAAGTGCTTCTGCTGGAGATGGGGGGGGGAAGCAACGTGCATCTTCAGATTAAAAATAAATAAAATCTTATTCCATGCGAACACCACAATAATTAAACTTTTAACGTAATCAAAACAACAACAGCAACAATAGAAAAAGGATTCAGCAGGTAACGCTGCTTGAGCCCTAATACTTAGCACAGCCGTCACTGCATCACCACTGCTTACTTTCAGCTTCACTGGTAACATCTACTAACTAAAACCGGTTCCGACCAACGGACAGAAAACCGGTAACACTAAAATATTTATGCAGCGCTTTAGCCACCGTTAGCCAACATGGCTGTGCTGCCTCCGCGCTGCAAGACTGCCGAAGGTCACCGGCCCAAAGCCGCGGCACCGCCAACGGGTCATAAAAACCGGGAATCCGGATTCCCCGTTCACCGCTCACTATAGCCATATAGCAAGGCGTTAAATATACACATGAAATACTTCAGTCTTAAAATGCTTATGACAAACGTAATAAGACTCCAGCTTCCACCTTAAATGCAAAATTAAATTCAGTGATAAGCAGCGATCGTACTTACCGTTATTTGCTGGAAAGCACTGACGGCAGGTCCTGAAGAACGTAGCGAGTCTAATTTATTTGACAATGTCAAAATGTGGACTGAAGGTTGTACAAATTTGCTGGTAGGCCGGTTGCCGTTCAAGCACTGTTGAAGCAGGTAACCTTCTCTACCTACAAAGGTGGGAGTATGTAGCAAAGTGCGGGGCACGTACCCATAAATACCAATTGCGTCACGCACTTGAAAGGGGGCGTGGTGAACTTGGCCCTCATCAGCCAATAGATGCGCAGAGGATGGATGATGACGTCACTAATTTACCAGCATCGAACTGAACGTCGATATTTTTACGTTATGTAGATGTAGGTGTAATTTTTATTATCTTAAACACCCTGCATTAAAACTTTGCCTTTCATCCGAACCAGTGATTGTCAGTAGTACAGTGTCACCAGGCTCTCGCCGAGAGTGCGTGGAAAAACTTGGCCTAGTGTCTAGTTTTTTCTACTTTACACCACATTGACATAAATGTAAGCGTGTATATTCTGGCCTATGAGGGTAGACCCAGATTATTTTAACCCCCTTTGTGAACGAATACATTTGTCATTATTCACATTATACAAACAACAGTAGAACTACTGTTTCAGCTAAGACTAATTTCTAAAAAGTGGAAATGAGAAAGAACACGTAGCAGATTTGTCATACGACACAATCCTGTAATTCCTTTAAAACAGAGAAGATCCATCAGCATGGAACATCCTGTTGTTATTATGACTATACAATCTGTGACGCAGAAGCATTACACCACATGTTGCAATGACCACGATTTCTTATATCCTTGTTCGCTGCGTTACGTTCTATGCTTTACACAATAGATTTAAGAACGCAGTAAGGGTCGCAAATAAACTACTGTTGTAAATGGGTTATACTAATGAACTACTTGGAGACGATTACCTAGTTGCTTACAAAAGACAAACCAGAAAGTGTTGCTTTATAGTCAGCTTCTTTATATTAATGTTTGCTCCCAGCATCATGGCTTCAGCCATCCATTTCCCATAAACATTTATCCAACGCACTGGGAAATACAGGGCATCAGGCACAGAATCACACCTTGAGAAATGCAGAGACACCAGTTCACATGTTTTTGAATTATGAGTAGTAAGAGTATCTATGCAGCTTCAACCAAATCACAGGACACATACTCACTGGACAGTAAAAATACAGTCATGATAGCTACCCAGCTTCTGTGCCAAACACTGGAATATGAACTGCATATTTACATGTTGAAATTATTCATTTTTGATCACGTATATATGGTCAAAATCTGACTTTAGCAGGATGGGTTTTGTGCACGTATGTAACTAAGGCTTTACATTTTTGGTAAAGTCCAATTCACAACATAGCAGGCACACCATCTAAAAACAGTATAGGGGATTGCGTGGTAATCCTCAAAAATGTACATGGATATATATGAGTTCCCTATTGTAATATGGTTCTAAATGATGAAATGAAAGAAAAACATTTTTTCAGGTATTGTTTCAGTGTTTTATTGTTCACTTATAAAGAGGATAAAGTTCAATGTGAAGTAAATAGTTTAAGCAACAGTGGATAATTCCTGCCATGTGAGGAACCCATGTGAGTTATGGGTTTGTAAATGCTGGATGGTGTCTTAGTAATTACAGTGACACATACATTGTGGGCAGTTACAACATCACTGGAAGGTCAAAGATTACGTTTATCATGTGAGCCAAGGCTGCCTCTCCTTGAGTTGAAGAGATTCAGTGCTGATTAATTTGGCCAGCCCCCCTCCCCCCATTTCACAAATTACAGGAATGATAAAATGTATATATA
>JAODJW010000007.1:13945465-13960377 GCA_026777045.1 Hyperopisus bebe
GCTCGGAGACCTGGGGTGAATTTCAATATGTGTACTTGAAAAGTACAGACAGATATATATGTTTATGTCCAATATATAACACAACCCAGGCTTGTTTCCTTGTCAGTTACTGCATCTAACTGAACAAGAACTATTCAGAGTTTTGGCAAAACAAATATGGCAAGAATAAGTGGCAGGAATAAAGCCTTCTTTTGCCCTCCAAGTGGGCACTTCTAAAAGGAAGTGGTGTCATGTGAAAACTATGAATACTCCCTTTTTCCAAAAAAAGAAAATGTGTTTTTTACAGTTTTTTTTATTCTGAAGAACAGAGGAAGTACTACTTGCTGCACTGATCAGCCTTCTCTGATGTCTACACTGGTGTCAGATCAGGAGAGGATTTCGAGAGAGGCAAGAAGTCATGCCTCAGACACTATACCTGCGTGAGGTGAAGGTACATCTGGAAGGCCAAGATGACATCCCCATTAATGTGGATCTCTTGTTCGCCATAGATGTCCTCGGGACAGACCTCCCTTCCGGTGACCGCACTCTCCCATGGGAACTTCAACCCCTGTGCGCGCGCACACACACACACACACACACACACGTACATAATGCTCAGCACCTGCACCCTATGATAATGTAAAGCACAGAGACAACACACAGAAAGTGCACTGATGCACAACACATCTACTGCATACACAGAACACACACCAGTGTGAATATATACATCACATATTGCACACACACAAGTGCACATAAACTTCAGCATGTAGTCATGGGCTGGATACCAGCAGCAGATGAATAAAAATATCAAGAGGGTCTAGCTGCAGACGCCTGTAGAGTGGAGCTCCACCCGAAATCCGTCACCTCCACAGGAAACAAGTGATCCTTAAGGACGTAAAGTGGAGCTCCAGTTAGGGTTTGGGTTTAGGTTAGGGTGTATTTGCTGTAACACAGAGCTGAGGTCACGTGCTTCCTGTCTAAGTGACGTATTTCCGGTGGAGCTTCACTCTGCAGGCGTCTGCAGCTGGACCCTTCTCAAAAATATGAGAACCTTGTAGCCTTGCAGCTTTGCATTTTCTTTGGCGCCCTCTAATGTTCGCACTCGATATTCCAACACAGCCTTCGCCAAAGGTGGGTAGAACAGAGCGATGTTGGGGTACATCCAAGTGTCCTGTGAAATTACAGGAAAGTGTTACAAACTGCTACGTGTGTATGTGGCAAATCATTTACATTTAACTGACGCCTAACATCCCTCAGTATGATTTCAACATGTGACTACAGCTTCCAGCTACCGCTCATCCATCTCCTCACCTCGTCCCAGAATACATGACCCCAGTAGTCCTGTCCCTCTCTTCCATTGGATAGCCCCCCAGGACTCACTCCCCCAAACTCAGGGGGGGCATCACGTAGGAAGGGAAAGGCACTAAGCAGGTAGAACAGGCAGCCAATCAGAGCACGGCTCATGGCGGCAGGGCCCGATAGCTCCACCCCACATCCCGCCCAGAGCTCCGCCCAGGCCCGGCAGTGAGAGGGGAAGAGACCCCCTTCTGCAATCAGCCGTAGGCCAGTGTCGAAAAATGCCTTGGCGCTCCCACTGCTATCTGCCAGGACAGTGAAGAAAACCCAACGGGACTGGGTTTGACTAGGCAGCAGGGTCAAGGTGCCCGGTACAGGAGTCCAGATGAGGTGCACACTGAAGAGTGCCCCCCCGGGGACCTCGGGTGTAAGGGTGTTCCCTTTGATGTACCTGAGCAAAAAAAAAAACACATTAATACACCATGCCAGGGGTCACCAACATGGTACCCATTGGCACCAGGATGCCCCCAAGGACCACGAGTTCTCCACGGACCTGATCTAAAAATAGCACAACTCACCAGTAAGCAGCGTCTAAAATTTAATTTTACCCTGTCGCTATTCTTCTTTAATCACATATGCATTTATATAGATTTGAAAATGACAATATCTAAAAAAAAAAGCATTTAAAAAACATGTTTAATATACATGAAGTTTAGATAAGTTTAGGAGGGCGTTTCAAACTGGTAGCCCTTCGTATGGCTCAGTACCCTTGAAGTAGCTCTCAGTTTCAAAAAGGTTGGTGACCCCTGCTCTATGCAAATTGAATCACTGATATTACACTTCATTTCTACAAGTCTATAAGAGATCATCTTAGACACATAGTAGAGTTTATATGCGATTTGGCAAACTTCTGGCGTGTCGAGATGTTTCCATCTGCGGTTGCTTTTTCCTCACCTCCCACCCTTATAATCGGGTTCGGCCTGGAAAGTGATGTCGTTGCTATGGGGCGTGAAGGAGTTGTCCAGCTCCAATGTGAGGGGCTCTTGTGTGGTATCCAGACGCTCCATCAGCACCTCCATCACCAGCATGTGGGGGTGGTACCGGTGGGCATAGAGGGACTGTGTGGCCGATACATGGGCTGTCCGCACTGAGTGAGTGAACACACCTGGGAAAGAGGGACAGGAAATGCAGAGTAACAGATACCACAGGACCCAGCACAGGGCAGTGTTTCAACCCATCAGGCAACATAAGAGGTCACCATCTTCTGGGGGGTGCCCACTTAGCAAGCCCATTTCATTTTGTCACAGCGGAAAAGCACACTGAGGGCTTCACATGTACTTCAACCAGCACAGGTACTGGGACAGTGAGTATAGAAGAGTAACAAAGGACACAGCACGGGGACAGGAGGTACAGCGGAGTAACAAAAGGTGCAGCAGACTGACAGCGAACGCTGCATGTACTTATTTAGCAGATTCCTTCATCTGAAGTGACGTATATGTAAGGATCAGAGAGCAGGGTCAGGCAGTGTCTTTGGGGCAACTGGGGTTAAGGGCCTTGGTGAAAGGCCCAGTGCTGAAATTACTCTGCTAGCCATAGTATTGGAACCGATGACCTGCCAAATCCTAACCTGCAGAGCCAAACACCACCCCCTGCAGCATAATGAAAGGAAGTACAGTACAGTAACAACAGGAACAGCACAGGGACAATTAGTAGGGTAGTAGGACTGTACCTTTGCGGGTATCCAGGGTGAATGTGTGGTCACTAGGCTCCTTCAGGTGAAGCGTAGCAGCCAGGGGGCAAGGAATGTCTGCGCGATGACACTGCCCTAGCTGCCCGTTGTACACCCCTCCCATGTGCATGATGCCATTGAAGACCCTCCAGCCCAAGAGCCCATTAGCCAGAGGGGGCAGGAAGCGTTCATCGAGTGGCAATGAATCAGATGTGAAGATGTAAGGGTCAGGATCCTCCCGGCTCATTCTGGAATGGCTACTGTCGGTAAACAATGCTATAAATAAGAGCTCATTAATCATTAGCAGACATAACAGATACACTGACTCATGCCTCTTAAAATATTAAATACATTAGAAGGCAAAGGGCATTCGACGTATTTGGACTATGCTGGTTCCACACTGGCTACTTATACAACTTAATAATTAAATACACAGAAGATAAAGTAATCTTATTATAACTGAATATTATGCAAAGCTGCTGTAGTAAATAACAATAAACACATTGTGAGTGATACAAATGATGAGCTTGAAAATAATTATTCCTCTTAATTAGTGTCATATTAAACAATTTTAAAAAACGGTATTTAATAAAGTATTGGATTCAAAATTGCACTCGATTTTAGCCCAAATGTGCTTTCATAGCATGATACAGATTACAGAAATAAAATCAGCGGGGTGAACACTATTCGACATTATATATAATGTTACTGAACATGACACTAGCGTACAGATAATTGAGGGGATTTATCCGCGATAATAAAACACTAAATAAAAAGCTTCTGCTCTTATCTGAGTATTTCCAACTCTATTTAATCACAGACCGAGTCGTAACTGTCAAGTTCACAAAAAAAAAAACAAAACAAAAACGTGACACAATTGCATGAGAAAGTAGTCAGAGTTTTTACTTCAAATGCGGAAAATGATGATTGTTTAAAACATATAGAAGATAAGAATAAGAGAAGTGTGTCACACCTTTTCTTCGCCAGAAATTCGTGTGAAACGCAGAGTTTCTGACTTTTCCTGCCTGACCAAATCGCCGGAGCGCGGCCTCCTCCAGCTTCCCGTCGATATATCAGATGTCGCGGGAAAATGGCTTTTAAAGAGGCGGAGTGGGCGGTCAGCCTCGGGCGGGCTGCGGTCCAAAGACACGGACCGGATTTATCAGGCTGAAAAATGTCCCTGAGCAGGATACCTAGACAAGGAAATCACGACCAGGTGTCTCAAAAGTGACTAAGACAAAGGGTAGCTTGTAGTTACAGACGGACTTGTAGGAGGAACTGTTTTCATGGTGAAGTACGAGGTGTACTATACGTAACGGACAAAAAAAAAATAATAATGAAAAAAAAGAGCGCGCTGTAATACTGAATTTCACCACGAGATGGCACGCATCACTAGCTTTGGGCCCCTGGCATCTTGCCAGAATTGGAGCGGCTAAAACCATGGGAAAAGCTGATGCCTTCATCTGGTTTGCCCTTATAAGGCTGCAATCCGTCTGCTCCTCTCTCACTCACTTTCCCTCAGTCTTTCTCAGGCCTAGGAGATATTTCCAGAGAGGGTGGCTTGGCCTGCCTTATTAGGAGGCGGGCAGGATGTAGGCCGCTTGCAGTCCAGCACTATATCCTACACAGTCTGGGACTTTCGGGCAGGACCATGGAAGGGCCCTCTGCCACTTCGTCAGATTGTCCAGGACCAAACTGACTGCCGAGGAATTCAAATAAGAGCCTCTGGTTACAGCCAAAGAGCTATATATTTGTAAGTTCCTAACTGGTGGATTTATAAACTTATGAAGAACTTCTGTTAAATAAGAGTAACAATAAATGTAAGTCTGAAATATATATATATATATATATATATATATATATACACATATATAGTTTTACACTTGAATACCCATTTAAGTAATTTAATTTAAATTGCACACTATAAAATTAGCTTGAACAACTAGATAAGACTCATAACAATAAGATCAGCCACATGCATGGCATTTGCCACAGAGATGAGGCCAGCAATGATTAGTCAGTTATGGGCCTGTAGCCACGACAACTCAGAAATGCCATTTCAATAGCATTTCAGCAGACTCCACCCCTTCGACTGTCTCCCCCTCAGTCTGGCTGTGTATATCTGGCCTCTCCTCCCCCATGCTCTCTCGTTTTAGGACCATCTGTCCTGGGACATTATTCCAGCTGTTGCTTCCTCTCTCTGCAAACACCAGAGCTATGAGGACTGAGGCAGACTGAGACTGGAAGGTGCAGCCAGGGGCAGAGAACAGAGAGGGACGCATTACATCACACACTCACAGTCAGCATTGATTAGATTTACACTCTCTGCCCATTCATTGCCGAGTGACATTCAACAGAAGAAATTAGGCTAACTACCTTCCTCTTGGCTACAAAGGCGGATTTCATCTTTCGACACTGAAACCGCAAATATTTGGTCGCAAAACCAACCCGCAGGTGCAGAGAGTTAGGATAATCAATATTGCAGAGGACCAGGGAGAAGCAGGGGATGTTAGGAGCTACATCTAACATCTAACGCAGTAGCAGACAGCTCTCTGCCGTCAGAGGTACCTGGAAGAGTTTAAAAGTTAAAAGCACCAGCATTTTAACTTGGGAATGTGGTAAATGTTGTTCCCTATCTTATAACTGGGAGCTCTTATAACTGGTCATATTTTATGCATATTATTTACATAATGCATATAGATCTTTTGACTAACAAAGTCATTCATCCTCACTGCTACGGTAATGATCTCAGTTTTTATTCAACGCTCTTGTGTTTTGTTTGAATTATACCCTTATTTAGGTGGTGGAGATTCAGTAGCCACAGGAGAGGACTACAGAACCTGAAGGATCCAGAACTTACTGATGTCCCAGCACTGGCTGGGACCTACATGTCCTGTAACTCTGGATGCTAAAATGCGCCACCAGATACAAGTGATGTATGTAAGTGATGAATGCTTTTTGAAACACATGCATATTTTTCATACAGGCCAGTTTTCCTTCTCTGGAACCTTCCATCGCTCAGCCACACATGAAGCACAATTTAGACTCAATTCACTGCACACATTTGGTAGAGGTGGAAACACAGGAAGAAGGCATATGCACGCATTCAAAGCTCAAGCAGAATTCTGATTTAATTTATTAATTTCATTTTTATAGCATGCCTTTGCCAGAATGGTTGCCCTAAGGTGCCTAAAAAATAATAGAACCCATATTCCCTGGGGTATCAGGTAGCGGCTACCGAGTTGACAATTGAGGCTTTAAAACCGACAGGTGTGACCCCTCCGGGTTTTGCTGTTACCAGGTGCCTGTACCATGAAGCGGGGTTACTGGCTTATCGGGGTAACTTTTCAGATTTAACGTAGTCTAGGCAAAATGTAAGTGAACGAATATGAAGTCCATTTTCACTGTGGTACCTTAAATCCGACAAGATAAGCCAGTAACTCCGTTTCGTAGTACAGACCACAGGTGTAGTGATAAAAACAAACATTTATTTGTCTTCTTGTTTGCATGTTCCAATGAAACTTCATTGGTAATATGGTCAAATTGTCTGACTCATGTTGGAAAATAAAATAAAAATGCATTGTTGTTGTTCCTGTACTTTAACTTATCACTTTGTCAATGTCATACTGTTGCTCGCACCCCTCTACTCCTCCTGGCTCACATCATCACACCTTCTTAAATAGAATTTATTCCCACTATTCCTGAAGAGGGACACATTCAGGCAATAATGAATTCACACTAAACAATGCATACTAAATTCCATTATCAGTTCAACTTAACTGCAGAATTGAATAAACTTCATTAAACTTTAATGGTTTAATACAAGTCAACACAAATTATTATAAGTTAAAATGAATTAATGGCTTCTACACCAGGGACATACGAAATGGGGGAGAATATACGTATCCCTCACATATTTAATTTGGAATTATTTCGCCCCCCCTCCAATAAATAGACCTTTGTATTTAAATTATTAAGTTGTGTCCCCCAAATATCAAAGTTGTTCCTGTACCATTGGCTGTTACACTCTTACAGCCAATTTGAGAAGCCTCTGTCCTGCCATTTCTTTATGCGTTTTTGTTTAGCCAGTGTGCATAAGAGCCAAAATGGTGGCCAGATGAAACGGCACTGATTGTACTGGGAATAGCTGCATTTTGGCAGCAGTTTCAATGTCTAAGTCTGGAAAATGAAAGTAGATTCACGGCACAAATAAACAAATCAACAAAAGTCAAGAGCTGTTCAGTAACATCACTCAGGTAAATAAAAAAAAATCTAAAGGAAGTTTTAAAGAGTAGAGTAATGCATGAAAGGTGCCTCACGTTTTCAGACACTCCCTAAGAGGACATAGTAGCGTCTTTTCCATTCCATATACAGTAGTTCCTTCATGTACATGTTCTGTATGTGTCCTGGAGGATGGGGGTAGCTCTGTCCCATTCTGAAACAACAGAAGGGATGTTTTAGCTTAGGGGCTGGCAGATCCAGGCCCCGAAGGCCAGAGAGTATGCTGGTTTTTGTCCCTGGTGAGATCTTAATTCCCCATTTGCTAGCTTTTAGCTGAGTGAATGTGCACAATTCAAGTTAAACCAAACATATAGAGGACTTGACATTGTTCATCCCCTTAAGACATTTGTTTTGGGTATAATACAGCAGCTGAAGTGCAAAGTGAAGTACATTCCGAAACTAATACATTTAGTTGATCTCTGGGACTGTGGAGAACGAAACTCTGAATCTTGAGAAGCCAAGCTTAGTGGCAGTAAACCCCACCAGCAAGGATATTACATCTAACAGAACTTCAAGGCATGATGAATAGTAAGATGGCACTCTGCCAGTCACAGAAGGCTCTAACCCACTACCCATTGTCCCCTTCATTAACTCCCATTGGGTTAAATGAAGCACTCATTGCCAGTGGCTGGTGGTTGTGATGGTGTGGCTCTAGGTTAGACCTTCATGTCCGTAATCAGAAGGTCAATGGTTCAAATCCTGTGACTGGAAGAATGACTTCACTGCTTGGCTGTCGAGCTTGGTCATTAATCCTAATTCAGTAGTTCTTAATCCAGGTCCTGGTAAACCCCCCCCCCCCACCAGAATGTTTTCATTTAAACCTTAATAGGCTAATAATGAATGTGGCAGATTGAAAGCAGTGTGGGTTGGAATGAAAACATTCTGGGAAGGGGGGCACCATGAACAGGACTGAGAACCACTAATTGCTCCAGGGACTGACTGACCCTGCTTGTTCAGCTATACATTGCTTTAGATCAGTGCTCTTGAAATCTGGACCTGAATTCCAGATCCAGGCCTTGATTTCAGTTCTCCCAGGTAGGTAGTTTAATAATTTCTGATTCTGATTGGATAGAGGCTTTACACCTGGCTCACAGGTAAAGGAAAGCTGGAAAACCAGCAGCGCTCGGCCCTTGAGGACCGTGATTTGAACAGCCGTACTTTAGATAAAGAAGTATCTGCTGAATAAATTAAAAAGTAAACGTCTGCTGAGCTGCAGTGATGTTCACCATTTTAATCTTTTTATGAATAAGAAAAATAGCAGATACAGATGAAAAATCATCACAGCAGCCAGTAATTCTCATTTATTGGCTCACACATCTAAATTAAAAGGTATAAAGTAAAAGAGAGGCAGCCAGACTGCAATAATCTGTCAAACACCAACAGGCAGCACTGCTGTGAAAGGATGAGTCTGGACTCTGTGTGTGTATCATCACACACACTTATAACTGGCATCTGAAGCATGACAGGCACTGGCACTTTTTCTGTGCTTATGTTTATAAGGATGGGCGTATATAGGAGCCAAAATGGCTGTTAGACGAGACGCCATCGAGCAAACAGGCAAGAGCTGCAATGTGTGTCTGGCAGGGACTTCAATGACGAAGGCTGAAAAACAGGATATCATCATGCTATCAATACATCAAAAAATGTCAAGGCTTGTTTGTTCTCTCAGATATAAAAAGAAATAGATAGTAAGGGATTTATAAAAATAAACTAGGGCACAAATGGACGTCATTTCCAGAACCCCCTAGAGAGGGAAGTAGAAAATCTTTTCCAACTCATGTAGAGCAGTTCCCAAACATACATGATCTGTATATTTCCTTGGGGTGGGGGCTGATGTAGATTACATCTGTCCAGTACTGTTGAATGCACAAGGCACTATTGGGGCCTCTTCTATTTTGCATGGAAGCCAGGTAAAATGAGTCCTTACTGGCAAACAGGAGTGGTGACCGATTTTTACAGTTGTGTGAGGATTCATAAGAGTAGGTCAACCCAGGCTACCTGGAGAAGGCATATGGCCATGTGACTGGCACAAACTGAGGCAAGTACCACAGGAATATGGGATGCCAGGACTGCTACCATGCGCCATTTGCTCCCTGTATGAATGTAATTATGAGTTGTGTCTGTAAAAATGGCACGAAGTCATTTAAAGTGGGTGTTAGCACAGCAGTGGCTGGAAGGGTGCCTGATATGGAAGACAAGAGGTGATATCCCTGCTACATGCAGATGGTGTTATGTTCTTGGCCACATCCAGCCAGAGCCTCCAGTATGCACTTGAGTAGTTCAAGCAGTAGCGATGGGAATAAGCACCTCAAAGTCCAGTACTATGATACTGACTCATAAAAGAGGGGATTCCCCCTTTGAGCTGGTGGTGGATTTTCCCTTAGTGACGGTGATTAATAAGAACCTCAGTGAGGCTATATACCTTGTGTATGAATGATTTGGTGGCTGGAGTAGAAGCTTCATTGTCAGATGAAGCTCACATTTTTCTGGTCAGTCTAGGTCCCTGTTTGCACTTGCGCTCATGAGCTGTAGGTAATGACCGAACGAAAAAGGTCGCAGACACAAGCAGCCGAGTTTAGGTTTCTCTGCGGGGTTGCTGAGTTCTCTCAAGAGCTCGGAGATCCAGAGGGAGCTTGAGGGTCTGCTGCACCTTCAAATCGAAAGGAGCCATCTAAGGACATTCAGGCATTTCATAAGGATGCCACCGGGTCCCCTCCTAGGGCAGCTGTTCTGGGGACGTCCCACTGGGCCACAGCCCTGGGGCAAACCCAGAGCATGCTGAAGGCACTACATCTGCGACTGGTTTGGGAGTGCCAGGGAATGTTGAAGAAGATGAAGCTATTGGTAAACAGGCATCCAAAATATGTATTGTTGAATGTCAGATACATTTTATTTCAATATTTTATTTTAGTATTTGTGGGGGCTCTGAGCCTGCGCCTGAGATTGGAATGGGTACGTATCTTAGCAAAATTATGGGATTGACTTCCTCCCTTCCAAAATTTGTGTTGGTCCCTTATCCCGAGTTATTCCCTGCTTTGTACCCATTGCATCTGGAATAAGTTTTGCACCCCCGCAACCCTGCGTAGGAAAATGAAGTATAGAAAATGGATGAATGGAATTATTTCAGTTTCAATACTTGTTTTCAACTGAGTTAATGAAATTTGTTTCCATAAGAAATTATTTGAAATAATTATGACGTAGTTGATAGTATGATGTGTGTGGGTCTCTCTCATCATATTGAAATTCTTCCTCAGAATGGGGTTACATTTGAGAATATGTTGACGTTCCTGCAGGGGGCTCCCTGCTGCCTTAGACAGCTTTTGATGTAGAGCAGGGGTGGCCGGTCGTATCCAGAAAGGGCCGCTGTGTATTTGGGTTTTTGCTGCAGCTCCCTCGTTAGATTACTAATTAGAGGACTGATTGGCTGAAGAGTCCTCACACCTGGGTTTGAACAGCTGACCTAAAGGCTATCCCAGAAACCTGTATACACGCCGGCCCTTTGTGGATAAGATTGGCCATAATATAGAGGATTAAAATTTCAGCTAAATGAACCAATTTTACACTAAAAGCATCAGGGGCCCATATCATGCAGACCTTTATGCTCTTGAAATCAAAATCAATTTGTTCAGTTTGATGGAAAAATAGCTTCCAGCTCAAAACTCAACTGGAGCTAAAGCTGCGCAGATGCTCTGGCCCTGCAGGACCAGGCTTGGATGCTGCTGCTCTACATACTGCCCTAGAAAGCAGTCACCCACATGAGGTGCTGAATACCGTGTGAGCAGGCTTTCACTCCATTAAGCATTAAATAGGCTGGTCTAGATTTCACATCTAGGGCAGATTGGCAGCACAGCACAGCACATACCCCTGCTGCCTCAGGGCTCTGGTTGAAGTGGCTCCCCAGCTCTACGTCAGCAGATCCACATTCATTTTCTTTCAGTGCTGCTTATTTTCTGTATTTGAAAGAGGTGCTGTGCAGGGAAAATGGCCTTGGAGTCCCTCGGAGGTGCAGCGTATCGATCTGGTCCGTGCGGAACCTGTTTGTGTGATTTAGTCTTTCATTCTGTTGATGATTCTGTTGAACAACTTTCCTGGTGTGGGCAAAAGTGTGATCCTTCTGTAGTTCTCATTTAGCAAGGTACGCTGTTTGGCTTAACGCATGGGGACACCCCTACTAATTAAGCCACGCCCATTGGCAAGTATAAAATTAAGCACACAGTCACGCGATATGCTGCAGTAAACATTCATTGCAGAATGGAGAATTTTACAGAAGAGATAAGTGACTTATCATTTGGCACCATTACAGAACGCCATACATCCAACAAGTTTTTTTGCAACATTTCTGCCCTGCTAGGGCTGCCCTGGTCAACAGTAAGTGAAGTTATTGTGAAGGCCAAATGTCTGTAAATTCAGCTGTGCAGTGGTCATCCTACATCAATACTCACGCTGAACAGCGTCTGATAGGAAGCTTTCCCAGAACACAGGCTATGATTGTCAATGGACCAACTAACTTCATATTTATACTGTTGGTTTCATCATGAAATGTTGGACGAACATTGTCCACGTACTTTTGGCTATAGAGTGTAGTTCTCAGGTGGATTTCATTCTGTTAGTCTATTCAAAAGTTCCTCAAAATATTCCACCTAACTGTATATTTGTTGTTCATCTTTCATGACCAGTTTTCCTTCTGTATTCTTCCTCTTTCTGACTTATTGTATTGTCATGGTTTCTGAGTGGTATCATATGGCCCCTTGTGTTTCCATTTCTTGCTGCTGGTTTGGCTTCTTCTGCCATTTTGTCAGTTTAGTTTCACTTGCTAGCTATCTTTCGCATTCCTGTTAGCTTCCACATACTTTTCTCTGCCCCTGTTAACTTCTGCTCTCTCCTTTTTCTCCTCTTGGATAAAGTGTGAGGTATCTGGTCCACTTTTCATGTTGAAATTTGCTTGGCCTAAGGACTGCCCGACATGGTGATCTTACCGACTCTTTTTTTTTCTCCCACTTGGTGCCAAATGTCTCATCTTCCATCAATTTTTAGAACTTGAAATCTGTTGCTGATGGACATTGCATATTCCTCCAGCTTCTGGGCACCCTTCTGAGGACTGGTGTTGTATTTTTGGCATGGCGACCAGAAGCTACATCTGCCCATTGTCTATTATTGTACGCAAGTGGTGCATGAATGTTCCCTGCGACGGACTGACATCCTGTCCAGGTTGTACCCTAGTCTTGTGCTCCCGGTGACCCTGACCAGGTCATGTGGTTAGAAGACGCAAAAATGTCACTTTGAGTACTAAGAGCCATTATGTTATTTAATGAACCACTATTAAAGGGCATTATTTAAAGGGCACAAGGCAGAACTTTCAAAATCAAATTAGGCCAAAGTAACTGGGATCTTGAATGGTTCGCTTACCTGATATATAACCGATATTCAGGTACTTAACAGCACTGGAGTTTAAATGCTACAACAAACAGCTTCTGTTCAAACCCATAAGCTGTGAAATAACTTAGTAAGAAAATGTGATTTTCCTGAATCAAAAGATAATCAATGCAATAGCTTTCACTTCACATACATTAGTTTAGCAAGGTATCCATCTTAAGTGTACTTACAGTTAATGAATGTCTTATGAGGTATGTAGATTTTATGGAAGTCATTAAAATTATCTGAATGATATTTCAATGATGTTGAACTGGCAAGGCCCATTCGTATTACAAAGTCTGCTCATGCATCTGACGCAGTGCAAGACGAATACCACACAGACCCAAGCACAAGGCAATATTCAGTCAGATTATCACCCAGATTAACGGCGAACTAGTTTCAAACCTACAGCTCTGGAGGTGTGACCTTATCCACTGAGGAAACATTCCATCTTGTTACCAAGTCATTTCTTTTATGACCGCTTGCACCATCAGCGGTGAAGAGCTGAAGGATGAGATATCAATCAGGCCTTGGAAAGTTGGGACCGGCCCACACGGTCTTCCACCACCTCCACCAAAGAAAGGCGTTCCCAGGATACAAACACTCATAACTTTATTATCAAGTGCTGACGCTGGTTCAATATATTAGAAAACCTAACTTGGAGAATGGGGAAGGGTAATAAAGTTACTTTCACTTCACATGGGTTACCGCTTCAAATGAAGGCATTTTTATACACATACTACAATTTCTCTGGTGGGAGTGAAGAGAACCAACATTTGTGTAAAACAAAACAAAAACAACATTATAACAATACTCATTATCATAATAACAATAATAATAATAAAACTACATTGCATATTAGTGTTTCACAAAACAGCTATTTGTATATTGTGCAATAACCTTTGTCCTTCTGCATCTGGGGAAGTGGGAGGGGCTAATCTGCCAGCCCTTTCGGTGGTAGCAGGAGGGAGTGATTGACTTTCCAGGTGCATTCTAGAAGGTATGGGAGTACGGGGGGTAACATGGAGCTGCAGAAGCTGCAGGGGTGTTTCAGGTAGGCTGGTGTCCATGGTCAGATGTTTGTGACGAAAGCTTGTGTGTGGTGAGTGTCTGACAGGTGCATTCAGTGCACCAAGCTCTGGAATGATGTGCATTTGGAATGATGGTGGGGAACAATGCGTGTTGGACAGACAAGTCTTTGTTGTGGCAGGTGTGCTGAATGTTGCTTCGACCAGCTGTGGACTGGAACGCCAATGTGCTCAGATGTGCGCAGCAAGAACATCATGGCACTAAGGTGCATGCAGAGCTGTGTGGTAGCCTTCAGGAAGCCGTGCAGACGATGCTTGTGGTCGGACTGAATGCCTGGAGTGTGTCTGGAGGTGTGTCATGGGGTTGGAAAGGTCCATCTCTGTTGATCCATGTTGCTCAGGGTACATGGATATTAAATGAGTATCTTGCTGTGAGAGTGCTTTAAAAAGTCTGTGAGCACACAAATCTTTGTGTACGTGGGCAATGAGTGACCAGCTGCTCATCCCCGTCCCAGTATATTTGGTCTTCGTTTTCCCTTTACTGACAATCACGCTGGGCTGGAGGGTCTGATCCTACAAGGAAGTGTGGGACCTGTGGACAAGCTGGTTAGGAGCTGCAAGGCTGAGTGGTGGAGACCTTTTAAGTGAAGCATCAAGGGGTGACATTCTTTTCACTGTCTTCTCTCTTTGGCACTTGAAGGGATGTAAGTAGAGGGAAGCAGGCAGACAGTGTAGGATAAAACGGGAAAAGAGTGGATACAGTGGCTTGTACAATGAGAGGCTGGGAGGATATGGTGGGTGGGTCATATTGGAGATAAAGAGGGCTAATTAGTGGGCAGAAGGGGTATAGACAGGATAACAAATTGAGCATAAGTGAAGGAGTATCGACTGGTGAGTGACTGGTTTATGGGGCGTGGAAAGAGAAATGGGTGGGACATGACTCACTGATGGGTTTTTAAGAGAGTGGGGAGTACATAACTGACTACAGGGGCGTGGACAATTTATAACTGATTAAATAGGTGCGGAGAGGGGAGTGACCAATTCATAACTGGTTACAGGGGCGTGGACAATTTATAACTGATTAAATAGGCGTGGAGAGGGGAGTGGCCAATTCATAACTGGTTACAGGGGCGTGGACAATTTATAACTGATTAAATAGGCGTGGAGAGGGGAGTGGCCAATTC
>JAODJW010000007.1:13964298-13976297 GCA_026777045.1 Hyperopisus bebe
CTGAATGACACCCCCCAATGACACCCTGAATGACAGACGGGCACCCTGAATGACACCCCCCAATGACACCCTGAATGACAAACGGGCATCCTGAATGACAGACAGGCACCCTGACTGACGCCCTGAATTATAGACGGGCACCCTGAATGACACCCCCCAATGACACCCTGAATGACAGACGGGCACCCTGAATGACAGACGGGCACCCAGACCAACACCCCGAATGACAGCCTTAGCCTCCAGCGCTGACCTGAGTTGACCTGCGGGACTGCCGGGCGTGCCTAGAGCGTGCCTTTCTCTGCGCTTCAGCTTCCTCATCCCTCACGGGAGTGAGATAGGACCTGGAGGGAAGCAGGTGGGGGTTAAACCATACAAGGACCTGAGAAGTCTTCCCGATTCCAAATTCGGCTCTGCTGGCTCCGCCCCCACGATGCTGCCCCCATACTCACTTGCGCCGCTGTTTGGTCTCCTGCTCTGCAGTTGCCAAGTTCACCGCGTTTGAGGTTGTTGTTGAAAACGTGTCCCTTTTGTCTGCCTGTTCCTGAGCAAGTCTGGGGAGCCGTGGATATAGGTGTTAAGCTTTTTCCAAAAAGTGCAATAAAAGGATTTCGGTATGTGCTTAAAATAACTACCACAAACATATATGCCGTACCAGGACAGACAAAGAGACAGAGGGACAAACCTCTGGGCGACCAGACTGTTGAGGCGATTGAGCCCAGAAGTGTATCCTGTGGTTGCAGAGGTCACCGTAGGGTCATCTAGTTTTTTTCCATAAGATGAGCTGAATGACAGAGAAATTCATTTGAGATGTCAAACTGTGCGAGTTTAGCAAATTTATTCCCCCAAAAAACGGCATCGAAGTAACGGAGATAAAGGAGTACATGTGAACACGTGTGTGTGCATGCAGACCCGTTCACGGCAGCCAACCGACAAACCTGCGTGGCAAGCCAGGGGTGGGGCCCGTTAAATCGCTCGCTGATTGGCTGTTGAAACGGCGTGTGTAGGAGGAGCTACGAGTTAGGCCGCTGGGAGAGACAAGAAAACTGGTGACGCAGACGACCAAGCCCTAAACACACGTGTGTGTCACCAAGTGGTGCAAGCTAGCTAGTGCACTGTGGGCACAGGTGAGCGCAGCCTGGAGAACGGATGCCAACCTGCTGGAGGTGTCGCTGGGTGGGTTGTTGTCCGTAATGCTGAAAAGCCGACGGGAAGGAGTGGGGGGGACCCGGGCCAGCCTGGTCTCCTGAGCCACACAGAGGTAGAGACAGGAATGACCACCCATCACAGATCACCTGATCTTCCAAGTTGTCTTTTGTCAGTTTCAATTTCAAGTTTTCTTGTCGTTAGTTTTCACGGAGCACAGTGGTATTCTTGTGCCAGAGTTGCAAGGGATACAGACTGATACGGGGAGAAAGAGAGGACAGAAAGAAGGAATTGCTGTGTCCGACTGCAGAACCGACGTCTGCGAGGCCTGGTCCGGGCGTGTCTGAGTGTCACCAGTACGTGTGAGCACCAGTGCGTGTGAATATCAGTGTGCCACCGAGTATCAGTCCAAAAGTATACACAAGATTCCTGGTGTCTACGAGTATTAGTGTGTGCAAAGAATTGTGGTATTAAAATGTTTGACTTCATGCGTGCCGCTATGCAAGATGTTGCTTTGTAAGATAACGAGCACAGGGCTGCTTTAGAAGGCACTCCTCTGAGCCCAGAAAAGCTCACCGAAAGTCCTTAGACTGGGGTCACCATACGCGCTTCCTAGATAAAATCAGCTGTGTATGTTAAGCATATTAGAGGATTTACGGTAGCAGGCGTTTGTGTGCGGGCCAGACCGCAGTACCTTGGCGTCAGACTCGGAGCTGAGCCTGGGACTGGACGCCGAGCGGGTCATCGTCTGGGGGGTCCACTCAGGGTTGTTGCTCTGGCGACTGGGCTCGGTGCCCCCACCCAGCGCCACGGAGCTGTCCGATTTGCGCAGGGATGTCCTCCAGGAGCCCGGGGCCTCGGCCACGGGGGGCTTCCCAGGATCTGGCTGGATTGGAAAAGAACTTCTGGTTTTACCCATAAGTCTTATCTGCATGCTAGATTAAAAACAATATTATTAAAGTGTGTTTAAGTCGAGCCACCAACCCACCAAAAGGGTGGGGCCACACATAGTCCCCAATTCTGCCTATACAAAATGTTCCATTCCTCTCCTCAGAAAATGGCAGTTACATGCACAACCATAACAACAGACTTGGTGCACCCCCAAAAAGCATCCATTACGAATCAGCGCAATAGAATGTGCACAGTCACTGCCCCCACCCCCCCACAATAAGCCACGCCCACCTTTTTACTCTGGGTCGCCGTGGCGCTGGCTGCCGTGGAGACCGCAGAGAGGGCCGAGGTGTTCCGCTTGTTGTTGATGATCTCGCGGGTTTTCGCTTTCTCTGTGGCAGGCGGCAAACACAGCGGTACGTGAGCCTTTGCGGGTGACGCTCAGGGCCGTCGCATTTCTGCCGCCTGATGCAGCTGAGCAACAGGTTTTGCCGCATAACGAGCCAGCAACCGTCATGACTGGAGAGGGAATCTGCTCCTGAGATCAGTCCTGAACTGACAGACGACAAACACGCATTCCCTGCTCCGGGCTGCTGCAGCAAGCCACACCCAGACCCGTCAGTGTTGCACGCGAGAGACGGGGCATGTCCACCTGGCAACGCAGCTGTCAAGAACATTATCCAAGTCACCTGACTATCCATTCAAGACCTAAAGCCATGTTCTTCAGGTGTTGGCATGACGACCTGCATGGTTATGTTTCCTAAAACCACTATGGGAGGCAAAACCAAGGCAGGCAGAGCTAAAGCCTCATGACAAATAGCATCAGATCCCAGCGTGTGCTGGTTTTTGTTCCAGGCAAGATTTTAATTGGCCTTCGACAGCTGAATGAATCGGGTTACAAATCATTTAATGAATATGCTTACAATGAACACAAAGACTCCATGCAATTTGGCTGCCAATCATTGAAGAGGAGTACTTACAAGTATTTATGACAACATAATATATACCATAATCATTTAGAGGTTATACCGGGGACCGCATTAGCACTTAAGTCACCGTGGCATGGACTGAAGTTAATAAAGAATTACGTTAATTGGGACACACTTGGGTCTGTGCATGTGTTTGAGTGCTGTGGAGGACTTTATATAAAGTTTGAGGAAATGCATACACAGCACTGAGAAGTGACCACACTAAGCATTAAGAAGTCGCCACAACACAATAAGGCTTCATGCAGGTCAATTAAATCCGTGGAATTGCCGTGCTAAATAAATAAGGTGATATTTTGGGATTTTTATGTGCAGTTTTCAGCTGACAGCACTACTACTGGGAAACTTAAATGAAAAAAATCAGTAAGGAAAGCCAAAGAAAACATGAGGTGATACAGGGTAGATGGCCCAATCCCTGCTGGATATAATAATCAAGGAAATGGGGGGGGGGGGGTAATGATTCCCGATCTGGTTCATACCTTGTTTTTTTTGTTTTGTTTTTTTTTTTTGAGGGGGTGGGGGAAAAAGAAAAGAAAAATGGGGAAAAAAGATCTGGGTTTTATTAATCACCAGTGATGGAACACTAAACAGAAGCACACTAAAGAACATGCTAGATTACCTTAACAAAAAATACCTACGTAAACAAAAATTAATTAAAAAATAAAATACTCCACTGTATAACCGCGATGTTCACACACTGCTGACCTGAATGTGTCTGGGTACTCTGCAGTCTCAGGGTTATTATCCATCTCGAGATAATTAAACTATTCTACCTTTGTCGCAGGCGCTATCACTTGATCCTGATTTGACCAAAATAGTCATGTGACACATACAGTCAGATGTAAAAAAAAATAGGCGTAAAATTTACAAAACATACAGCTTGCCCTTACTTTAAATAGAATAATAATTTCAGTTTTTCTGTTATAGTATTAATTGGGAAATGAAAACTGAGTTTAGTAACATAAGTAATGTAACTGAGAGCTCAACAGGATAATCCTGCAGGGTTGGGGGGGGTAGATTTCCCTGAACTGCGACACAAGATCGTGAACATTTGAATCACTGTTTTGGTTTCAGTTTCAGAACCTTCACAGCACTAGAAGTTAACTTTATATCTGCATATGTTTTTTTTACTAGATGGTCTATAGTCGCCACACCCGGACTGCCCACGGTTTGAGATGAGCCAGATCCTGGAATGACACAAACGTAATGGGAAAGGGGAAGGGGTCACCTGATTCGGCGTCACTTTCTGATTCGCTGTCTTCCTCCGAGCTGGAGCTGCTGGAAGCCCCAGAAGGTCCCTGGGGACCAGCCTGGATCTCTTCCTCCTCATCCTCATTGGGGGTGTTCTGCAGGGGCGGCGGCGGATGCCGCTCCCGTTCATGCAGGCTGATCTTCTCTTTGCTGCTCATACGAGAAATTGAGGTCCTGGGGGGGGGGGGGGGGAGGCGGGTGCCGAAGTGATGACGGACAGCATGCAGGGGCCAAACAGTGAAGGCGACACACAAGGTACAGCCAATTAGTGAGCAAGCAGACACAGGGAGAGACAGTCAAGGTGGTACAGACACCACCGCAAGTCTGCAATTTAACAGTCACCAGTTTAATTGATACTACCACATGTATTAAATCATATTTCTTAAAAGCAATTACTTGAGATGGTGTACCACATCTCTAAAAAACAGTCTGTACCTCCTTGTTGCCATAGTGATCTATAACTCACTATCCTCAGTGTCAGTAACCCACCGTCTCCATGGTGACCGTGCCTGCTTTCACAGTGATTGTGCGAGCCTCATTTCTTTCCGTGTTTAATCGATCGGTTCATGGCCAAGATGGCTGAGATTATCCCAGGGTGCACCTCAGTGCGCCACAGGGGGTACAGTGATGGGTGTACTGCCACGTTGGTGATCTGGTGCCACGTTCTCATAGCAAACAAGACACCCAGTGAGGTGGTGAGACACACGGCGCCCCAGGACCCGGCTACGGAGACACCCTCAGGCCCACCTGCGTGGCCGCGGGGGTGCTGTGGAGACGGGGGAGCTGGTCTCGATGATGGGCGGCTGGGAGGCTTTCTGTCGTTCACTTCGCATCTAAGGGTGATGGAGCCAAAGTGACAGAGGGATAAAAAAAGAGAGAGTATAAGAGAGAGAATAAGATATTCAGGCAAGAGGAAAATTTTTGGACATGGGAAAACAACTAGACAGGGCAGAAATCAAACCGAATTTCTGGCATAGGGACTTCCAGGAGGACAAAGAGGGACAGACAGACAGATGGACAAACAGACGGACAGACAAACACACGGACAGACAAACAGACGGACGGACGAACAGACAGACGGACGGACAGACGAACAGACAAACAGACGGACGAACAGACAGACGGACGGACAGACGAACAGACGGACAGACAAACAGACGGACAGACAAACAGACGGACAGACAAACAGACGGACAGACAGATGGGCAGACAGATGGGCAGACAGATGGGCAGACAGATGGGCAGACAGACAGATGGACGGATGCACTCACAACATTCTGTTTCTTCTGGAGTTCCTCCAGGGTGTCCACCAAATTCTCATCCGCGACATCCAGGGGAGTCTGGCCCTGAGACACAGAGACAGAACGTGGCTCCTCAAATCCGCCTCTCCCAGCCTGTGTGCATGTGTGTGCACACGTGTGTGTATGTGTGTGTGTCGCCGCATGTGACAGACTGTTTCAAGTTAAACCAAACCCTCGTAACCAGTTCTGGGTCTAGCTAACATGACAACGTAATGAAGGCCCTGATTATGTTCTGTCATAAAGGATTTCTTTCACAGAGCAGTGACACACAAACCACTTCACAGAGACAAAAATCCAGTCTTAATCTGTATAATAATGTCAGTGTCATTTGTCATATTGCTCAATTTTTCACTCTTACTGCAGTACACTTAATGTCGCATTCTGCTGCATTCTGAACCATAACTCCGAAGACCGCTAACCCGAAATACAATAGGCATATCTGTTCAGGATTAGTGAGAAGGTTCACAAATCGCCAGTTCAAGTCAGTAACTTCCAGAACAGGATGAGAGTATTTGTAGAAAAGCTGGACACAATAAAACTCACAGACATAAAGGCAACAGCCTGCGGCTGCTAATTAGAACCCTCCTCAAATGCAAGCATGGATGCCTGAAGTTAATATACAGGAAGGCAATGAATTTTTAGGAAGGTTAATTGGTATGGCTGGCTGTTCGGGGCAAACCAAATACCACTTATAAGTGGGGGTGGTGTGGAACATTGTGGGACAGTGTGGGACTATGGAAGGCAGTGTGGGACAGGGTTTTTCCCCCTCACCACGTTGTTGACTGCTCCCATGTCACACATGTTCTCCGCCAGCAGGGTGCAGGCCTCTTCTTGGCCCCAGTGTGCAGCGGCATGCAGTGGCGTCCACCCATCGCAGTCTTTGCAGTCCACGTCCAGCCCGCACTGGAACAGCAACCTGAGTGAGGAACAGTCAACAGTCACTGCCATTGGGTTTCGCCACCAAACGGTTTAGCCAATGAAAAGTGGGTTAGGCGAGCAAGCCTGGATTCCAGTCACTGCATTGGCGTGTTTACCGACATAAAAGATGACCAACGCTACACATTTTAGGACAAACACACAAGAATAACACAGCGATCCTTGTGTGTGGACTGCTGCTTACAAGACACGGTGTTATAAATGGTTCCTTAGCCAAGAAAACCCCCAACTTTTGCCAAAGTTACCAAGATTCAGTAAATTACTATACAGTTATGTTTATGACTTCATGTTGTTAGGAGCAACTATAAAACAGAACAAAATATTAAATTAGGTCAAATCAGACGAAAAACACAAGTATGCCGAAAGAGCAAACTTTAGCACGTAAAACCAGTCATTCACTACAGAAACACAATGGATTCTTATTTTAATGTTTGGCTGCTTGCTTAAACATGGCATGACCATTTTAAAACCCTATTAAGACAAACATAAAAAATATATAAAAGCTAGTAATTAGCAAGTCAGCTAATCATTCGCTTAATTTAGCAATAATGCATTTCTGTAACCGATTCATGCCACATCCACCTGCGTATTACCAGTCGTAATTATTACGTTCATTACTTTTGCTACTTGAGTATATATGCAGTTAATGAACGAAGTACCTAACAGCCAGAAACACTGCAGAATCTGTACACGTGATTCCGACATGTGTTACCCTAACATTACATTGTAGACCAGCTTTCTGACAACTAGGCTTATATTTTTTTTAAAAATCACTAATATCATTGCTTCCTTGAGGACTCCCCCCCCCCGCCCCCGCCCCCGCCTGAGTCTTCTACTGTACGAACGGCCTAGTTAGCCTTACAGGATACCGGTAGGGCACTGGGTTACCGATACTGATTAGGCTACAGTGGGCAGGTTGCAAGAGAATGACAGTTGGATGAACTTCCTCAAAACCCACAAGAGGAAGCAAAAAGAATCCCAAAAACAACAAAGATACACTGAAAGCCATACTTCCCTGCATAATGACAGAAAAAGCCCATCTAGGCAGGAAACCTCTATTTGACAACATAGCTACAAGACAGACTTAATTCGATAAATTAGCTCTGTGAAAGGTGGAACACTCAATGGCACAACAAGCAGGAGGAAAAGTCCTGAATTACCCATAGACTCTGGGGAAAATACAAAATCAAAAAAATCATACGGGGGCAGGGAAATTAAAATATACCGTATGACACTGTAACAAGACACTGCATGACATTACTTTTTTAAAACTTGGCTAAAAACTTAAAGATAATCCAGTGCCCGACTGAAACTCTTGTCAGTAGTTTGGCGATATTTCCTGTGCTACCTTCACTGCAGTGGTTTAGATTACAGCCCTGATATTCCCTCTCAAATTAAGCTGGTTGGATCTGACAGTCAGAGAAAGCGAAAGATAGTCATGCATCAGTTTTCAGTGGAAAATCAGTACAGCTTCACACCCCCTTATGAAATATATGTGGTATATCCTATATATGTATATAGAAAATAAAACGTATCAGCAATGTTAACTAAATGTGCATTTAAAAGAATTCTTCCCAATTACCAGATCTTGTCTACATTAACTGTAACCTGACCACTCGGCCTACCTGACTCCACATTAGTACAAAACCACAATATACAAAGAGATCTAATGCCAAAATGATGCAATATATTAAGGTTGCATGAATCGCTGACCATGAAGTCTGCCACTAAATCATGAAATGTTCTGCAGCGAGCCGCATAGTTACTGTAGCCAGCTGGCTACTGACACAAGCTAATGTGTGCACTTGGTGCCGTTAGCCGTTTAGCTAACTAACAAGAGCAAGCCAGCTAAAACAAGCAGATGTAGGAGCAGCTAGCCAGTGAATACCTGCTCTGGTCCCCCCGTTATCTACAAGAAAGAAGGTAACGGGATTTTTCTTGTGTACTATTTAAAATTGGAAAAAAGCATAATCCATATTTCACATTCTTTCACAACCAGACAAGCTAAATTAGCATAAATTAGCATAAAAGTGCCAGTTTCTGGAAGCAGCTGAAACTATGTGTTTATTATAGTTGTCAAAAGCCAAATGTAATGAATGTGTAGAACATAAAGGCTTGTGCTGTTTTGCGATGACGCCCCCCCCCCCCGACTCACTTCATGACCTCCATGTAGCCCTTGGCTGCAGCCACATGGAGAGCAGTGGCTCCCGTGATAGAGTGGGGGGTCAAGGTGCCACGCCCAGCCGAGATCGCCATGGCGTCCCGCAGCATCACCCTCTCCTCCTCACGCCTGGCGCTCTCCATGTCCACCCCTGACAGGCCGCAAGAGCGTGTTACATCACCCCTAATGCATTTGTTTTAAGCTGCAGATACATCAGAAAAGGATCTGTTTTAATGTGACTCTGTCCTCCACAACTGAAGGCTGTGGGTCCAAAACTCACGGGGACAAAAAAAAAAAACCGATGCCAGGTGCATACATTGCCCCGCCTCTCTCTAGCGTACCCAGTTATTAACTGGCCAATGACCAGCTCAGTCAACGTTCCCGCCTCTAGCACTTCAGCCAATCAGAATAAAATGGTCAGGAGGGGGGCGTGGTCAGGTGCCGATGGACATTCTTACCCTGCTTCTTTATCTCCGCTTTCAAGAGTCTGTCCATTGCATCTTCTGTGGCCACATCCAGAGGTAGCTCTCCCTCACTATTCACGGCCCCTACCAGTGCGCCGTGGTCAATCAAGAACCTGCAACAGCAGTCACAGAGAAGTTACAGCCTAGAGACCTAGAGCCTTCCGACGCTGGAACACGGTTCTACTCGAAAATAAACACAGGAACAAATATTCACATTTCCAGAAGGACCTGGTGAAAACACATAAAACACCCACAAGTCAGTGGAAACACACAAGGGTGTCCAGAAAACACACACAAACTGAGTGCAACGGCGCTCACACACATAGCAGAGTGACACCTACTTAGCGATCTGGATGAATCCGCAGGAGGCGGCGGCATGGAGGGGGGTCCAGCCCTCATTGTCCCCTCGATTGACCTCACTCCCGTTCTCCACCAGGAACTGCACCATGTCTATATTCTCATCAATGCAGGCCTGCGGGGGGGCAGAAAGAGCAACACACAATCATAAACCCTAATTAAGCTGAGGCCTTGGAGAAGACATTACGGAGATCTTCAATCAGATGTTCAGCAAGGAGAGGTACTATGGAGTGCTTTAACATGAACAGAGAGGTAGAAGAACCAGATCGTACTGGGGAACCAAGCTGGGGATGGGAACTGGGAACCAGCAGAATTACCGCTACCCTGTGAAGGCCAAACCAGATCCTTTTGCAGCAGTGCGTTTCCTAGTTTTTGCTCCAGCTAATGTCTTAATTTACATTTTCCATATTTTGCAGACACTTCGGTCCAAAGTTACATACAAGAGAGGCTGTTAAAGAATCAATTAGGCATAAGTTCAAATAGGCTGAGCTTCCACTGAATTCCCAAGTACGAGTGCAAGTGGAGTTACCCGACAACTTCTAACAGAGCATGAACCTAATAAGACTATTGAATGACCAGAAATGCAACATTAAAAACATTCAGAGAATGTAAAGAGGTGTCAGGCCAGTAGATAAATCTATGGAAGGAATGGATCTTGAATGTTCACACCGCTGACACCGTCATGAAGAAAGCTTTGGCAAAGGACTTGCTCAGGTAAACATAGGTAAAACAAAACAGTAAAGATATTTCTAAAAAGTTTTTGCCTCCTAAGTGAATACTTAAAATCGTACAAAATTTACTGGTATTATGGGCAATTACTCCCCAATGTGAAATTAGTAATACTACGTCACTTTCTCAATGTGCAACACTGGTGCTTACACCAGCCCTCACATACAGTACACAAACACAGACGTTCCCTTATTTATGACTCTTTAATGTTTAATTCTTAACTGTATTTTATAGTATCCTCCAGTGCTAAGAGACTTGTTTCCTGCTTATCCTCTCGTCCAACACATTTCATTGTAATGTTGACCCTGTGTTAACACACCTATGACAAGAAAGACTGAAACTAATATATTCAAGACTTGTTGTTTATAACTGATTATGTAATAGTTGCAAGTTTTCTATCAGTTATTTTGTAATGAATGAGTGGAGCTGAAGGCAGACCCAGTGTGCAGTGCAATTGGTGATGCACCCATCCAAGGAAACCCTCCCCAGAAAAGGGACTCGAGCCCCTCTCTATAGGTGCAGAGGCGGGTTAGGGGATTGTCATGTGCGGCAGTGATGACGCCTCCCATTAAGGGAAACTCTGTGTCACCCCCCAAGAAACAGCTCAGAGCACAGACTCCGCCCTGTGTATCAGACAGGTTCAGGAATAGTCTTTATCGAATCGAGAAGTGATTGATTCTCAGAACTGAACCGCCATTTCACCAAAAGCAAGAGTCTGATTACCACTCAGTTGTGGCATCGACTTGTTAGCATCAGCCCAGAAGGCCATAATAAAGACCTAACATACTTCCACCCAAACGAAAAAGCAGAAAGACAGGCAGGCATAACCCCAGTGTTTCAGGGGCAAAAGCCTTAAACCAAAGCTCAGTTCTGCCAGGTCAGCCTTTAGGTCAAAGCACAAGGGACGGTCCACTGAAGATTGTTCTGCTCTAACAAGGGGGCTGTTTCCAAAAGGACTGCCCCCCTTTCCCCCGGTGCACTGCTTTGGGGGTCGAAAGAGTGGGACCGGACGGGTGAGTGGAAAAGCTCATGAAAAGCAGCATTATGAGCACGAGCAGGGCCCACTAGCCCTCCTTGGGGCCTGTGACTCAGACGCTGGCTTCGGCAGTCGGCCATGTTTTTTTTCCGCCGGATCGCCTTGTGTTTGGCAGCCGGGTGGGCGGGAGCAGGGCCACGCAGAGGGCACGGGAGAGAGGGAACGGGACAGGCCACGGAGCGGAGGAGAGCGGGATAGGGAGAACAAGGCAGAGAGACAATTTGGATGGATGGGATGGAAAATTTGCCGAGTGTATATTTAATTTGGGTTGCCTGGCAACAGGCTCACAACAGGAGTGAGAGTAAGAGACGAAGAAAGAGGAGGAGAAAAAAAAGACAGAATACGACCCCAGAAATGGACACATACATTCACTCACTCACACGCGGTCCTCCCTGCTGAGATTCAGGGTTAAGGTCAAACTGACGGTTATTTTTGGTAGATCCCAGGAGACGGAGTGAGAGAGGAAGTGCTCTTTGTGCAAATTATGTGCTCTGAGGCCCGTTTGTTAGCAGAGCTGTACCCTAGGCAGCTACCAAGCACTTAAATAAAGTTGAAAACTAGAAGGCCATGAAGCCATTATTGAAAAACAGACACCTGTCTTACAAAACCTAGCTGCACAAATAAGATGCCTAAGCATGAAAATTACATTATACTAGCTATATTGAAGATATATGGCCAGTTTCCCAGTCAAGGATTAAGCCTAAGCCTAGACTAGCTTTGAGTTACAATGGTGAATCTCCATTG
>JAODJW010000007.1:13980642-13993797 GCA_026777045.1 Hyperopisus bebe
GGGGCACAGTGAGAAACTCACACCGACCTGACAGTCATAGACATGGCCGACTCCAGTGGCAGGGTGTAGGGAATTAACATGGCCGAAGCCATCCTGACGGGCAGCAGGTTGCTCAGAGACTGGAAGCGGCTCCTCCTCTCCTTGCAGGCCTCCACTAGAGCTATAGGGGGCGGCAAAGAGTCTTTGCTTACTTTCATTAATTTTTGTGTTGACTCTTTACGAGATTTTACTGCCTTTTATATGCTTTGATGACCATTAAATGAGCATGGATGTAAGCAATATTTAAGTTACTTTTTGTTAAATAAGACAATCAGCTGAGGAGATAAGCAGCTGGTATATGGTGTGCTGTGATTTCTCCACCCCCCCATGCAGTGCCTACGCTCTTCCTCCACCCACCTTGGTGTAGCCTTGGGGGAAGGTGCTCAAAAATGTGGTCCTCTTCACTGACGCTGTTGCTGAACACAGCTGGCTGCCTCTTATGTTGCTCGGCCTGCCGGGCCCCCTCATCCTCATCACCCTCCTCATCCTCATATTCTTCCTCCTCTTCCTCCTCCTCCTCCTCCTCCTCCACCCCATCGCCTATGTTGAGGAGGGCTCGATGGGGTCCGCGGAACTGCAGCAGGCCTGTGCTCCAGAAAGAGGAACCAGCACAGGTTCAGCCGAGATACGCACTGCACACAGTGCACAAGACACAGACGTCAAGCTGGGCACATGCAGTGTGGTTACGATCTCATAAAACCTACAGCCTTTATTAACTCTCACAAGTGAGAACAGCTTCTGGTGCTTGTGAAGTGAGAATATAGAGTAAAAACTGAAATTGGACTCAATCCTCTGCACAGATCTAACCACATTAATAATAATATTAATACAAACTATCCTCACCAATAAATCTTATTTCTGAACTTATTCATTTTCTTGCTCCCACCAAAGATCATTTTTGGGAGCTGCCATTTCTACTCTGCAGGCTTCGAACGACTCAAAAGAACTACTGAATAGGAAGGACAAGAGCGATTAAGTTCAGGCATTCCGAAAAACAACCCCACTGGGGAGGGAAAAAAAATCCTCCTTTCTGAAGTATGTAATGTGGCAGCTGTCCATTGGGTGGATCTACTTGCTGAAAACCTGCAGGCGTCCACTGCAAATTCAATTACAGTGACGCATGGGCCTGGTGTGTCACACACAGTGGTAAGCCTGCAATATTAAAAGCGGGCCACTAGGTGGCAGCACTAGAAGAGAAACAGCTATTCGAGTTTTTTCCTTGCTTCTTAACTTCCAGTCATGCAAGGGCTGAGCAGGCTGTCTTATCTAAAGCAACATGTAATTTAACTCCAGCTCTTTAACACATGTAAGAAGGCCTTTAGGGGCTGAGAACTCTCACCGTTCTTCTTGATGAAGTGCAGGGCATCGCGATACCCCTGTTTACACATTGCCTTCATCACCTGTGAATCCAGAGCAAACACATGCGCAAAAAGGTTACCAGCGACCTACACACACTCGCACATCCTTCACAACGTCCTGTATGGGTCCCGCGTGTGACATACCAGCGGGTCGGGCGGGAAGAGCGCCCGGGACACCCGGTATAGGTTGGTTAGCGTGAACTGGATGCTGGTGTTGGTGAAGCGTAGCTCGTGCAGGTTGGTGGAGCTGTCGCGGGGACAGATGTCACTCTCGCCGGAGAAGGGCGACACCGTGATGGTGTTCTTCAGCTCATACTGAGGCAGGTTATCCGAGATGCCTCCGTCTACGTATCGCTGAGAGACAGGGGGTGGGGGGGGGGGGGGCAATAGGGTTAACCTGATGTGTGGAAAAGTGATACTACAGCAAACATTGGCAACGCTAAAACTCAAGAGAACAGCAATAGGACTCAGACATCACTAGTGGCATCACAGTCTGGTACGGAGATGCTAAATCAGAAGACAGGAAGGCCATTTCGAATTCTCTGAGCATGAAACAAAGACAATACCACAGGTACGCCTCCTGCTGTTGAAACAGAGCATGAGCACTGAGAGATGCAAAGCAGAACACAGACTGGCGTTCTCCGCATGAATCTGGGAGGAGCTACTGTACAATCAAAATACAGACCGGCACTACAGTCTCTACCCTTAGGGCTTCTACATCTTAAACACATCAAATGCGAGAATACCGTCGTACAGACCACTGCACGTTACCTGTTAAGCTGCTGTTTTTCTTTACTTTTCTTTAATTACTTGATATCCATTACTGGATACTGTTTACGTTACTGTTACAGCTATATTCAAGGTTTACTCCCTGTTTATCTACAGCTATACAGCTGTACTGTGATTTGTACTTTGTTCTTACTGCACACTCATCCTACTTCTGAAGTGGCCCTTTTGCAACATCTCTTCTCGTTACTTACAGCACTGTGTTGGCAGTGGAAGCATTCCAACCTTCTCTGTACAAATGACAAATAAACCTCATTTTGACCATTTCTTAACTTCAGCAGAAGTGCTTTGTCCTACTTCATACTGCCCCCTGCCTCCTGCCCCAACCCGGTCTGCCCCCCTCACTGCAGCAGAACCAAAATGAGCTGAGGGAGCGACAGCGAGTCTTATGCCGAGTCTTATGCCCCGCATCTGCTTTCCCAGCATGCAACGGGGCCTCTCATTTTTCCAAACTACTACTGTGATCATGTATCAAGGGGATACGTCATGATTTCTTCGGCAGTAAGAATAAACTAAAGGATGTTGATATGAAATAGGTCTGATAAAGCTGAGCACTAGCACACCAGTCAGCGCCAGTGCGCATGAACAGCAGGATTAACTCTGAGATCAGCCTGGAAGATCTGGGTTTAATCTTTGGCCAGTCAGAGGGCGGTGAGGGATCGGAATGACCTTGGGCAGCAGGGCCAGCTGGTCGCCTGTCATGGCGGTGTCTGCACGCACACACACACGTGAACACACAGGCACGACAACAGAGCACGTGTCTCCCATTCAGACACTGGTGTATTTTTATTGCGGACAGTATGTCTCTGTAACTCCCTGCAGTTACTCTGGGGCCAAGGCCCCTCCCCTCACAGTTTGCTTAGCAAAGTTCACTGTCATGGTTCCTACGTCACTGTCACCACCCCCTCGGGGGACGGGAACCCGGCCCAGATGCTTCCTTTGGCGATTTTTGCTCCAGAAGTTGTCACCAAGGTGACATTTTGTTTTGCTTCTTACACAGGTATCCATAGACGTACGACTGGGTTTCGTCCTGAAAGTGAGGACATGAGTCTGGATGTATCTAGATTATTACAAGGAAAAGGTCAAATATACTGTGTAACATAAGGTACATTATCACACACATTTAACTAAACATGGTGGCACCACAATCAGGTGGTATTGGTTCTTGCCACATGCCGTACATGTGTCAAAGGAAATCGTGTCACGCCCAGGGGACACTGTACAGTGAATAACACGAATGGGCATGCTGCTGTTCACACACACAACTACACACTGTCACCAGACTGATGCAACAGGAAACAAACATGAAAATGCTCCTGTCATTATTTACAATACAAAAGTGATACACTGCAGATCTCAAGTATAGCAAGAGGCACCATTTCATCACTGTGACTCTGCGTTTTTCGCTCTGCATTTCCCGAACTGCTAAATCACATTGTCTCTATTATAGTCATGTGATGCCTTCCTGAACACTCTGGGAATGTTTATGAGGTTTAAAAAAGTTGATATGGCACCAGATTCTGGTCAGTGTGTGCGTGCAGGCATGTGGGTGTTTGTGGGGGTCATTGTGTCCACACGTACCCAGCGACCAAACCCTGGGAACGCGTCCTACGAAATGCACCCTCCCGGGAACCGGGAGATGGCAACAATGCAGAGAAACAGAGAACCAGATGAAAGGTCACACAGCTGGGCTCAGAAAGCCAAGAAGAAGAGAGAGGGAGAGGGAGTGTACACCAGACTAGCCAAGTCCAAAAGTGATCAAACTGTACGGCAAAGACCAAAAGTAAGGAGGGGAAAATAAAGGGCGGGGAGAGGCACAAAATGATAAGAATGATGAGGAAAGATGTTAAATATTCAGAGAGCAGAATAATTGGCATGTGTTCGGATGGCCAGCCGCTGGTCGCAGTGACATTCAGACGAACACTGATAATGCACATACTAATATAGAAAGCCTATCTGTTCTTCAAAACATGGCCTGAAAAATCAGCATGACAAACTCTAGGGGGCGCTGCAATAACTACTGCCATGCAGAAAGCTCTAGGGCAGTGGTTCTCAACTGATTTAGCCCCAGGGCCCACAATTCCCCTTGGTCACTACGTCACAACCAAAATTCTTCAAATTCTGGACTAGTCTCACGAAATTTGCTGACCGGGTTGGGTGGCATTAAAATTTCACGATCCACTGAACAGGTCCCAGCTGAGAAACAGTGCTCAGGCTGCACTGCGAAAACTACAGCCATGTAACATTACAGTTTATCCATCCACTAACCAGTACTCAGCAGCAGTGAACCCGGAGGCTGCTCCATCCTAGGGCATATGCCCAAACTTACTCCACAATTGAAAGCCATCACTTCACTTAATCACAGGCTTTTAGATTTTTCAGTGAGACTCGGGGTACACAAAGGAAATCCACGCAAGCATAGAGAGCATACATATACTCACAGGCACTGCCAGGGGTGGGAATCATACCCATAATGCTGGGGTCTGAGGGTACAGTACCAGCGACTGAGCCACCAGCAACAAACATGAACTCTATAAACTGATCGTTTTACCAGTTTCATTAGGACATGCAGGTACAGCTTACAATTAACCGTTCTCACGCTTTGTTTGCCCAAGACTTTCCGAATCCTCCAGCTCTAAGATTCATTTTCAACCAGAGACTCTGAACTGAACAAGTATAAGCAGACGAGATACTTACCACTCCCTGTAGCGTAGGAGGGATGAGGCCACAGTACACAGGGATGTAGGCACTGCAGACACACGCCTAGGCAGAGAGGACAGTGGGAACATCAAACGCTGGCCAGAGGCAAATACCACATGACACAAGAGGACAAGCCACCGATTACTGAGATATTACTAACAGCGATAGGCACGAACTTCAAGGTCACAGCACACAATGCAAAGAACACTATAAAGGGGGATTTGGCAAGTACAGCAAGTACAATATAAGCACTAACAGTGTTATTATAATTGTTGTTGTTGTTCAGAGCTTCTGGTCTTGGATATCAATAAGGTACAGCCACCAAAAATAAAATGATGCACAGATCATAAACACTGACATTCTAGTAAAAGACATACACAATGTTCAATTTATCCAACATTCCCCTCAGTTGTGTAGGATGTGTCTGTATTAGCAATATCGACGGTGAACACGTCCAGCTTACATGGATCAAAGGGAATTGCGTAGGTCATTAAAAGTGCGTAATGCCGGACGACATGATCGAACATGTTATGAGCAGAGCACAGAGCCCACTGGGAAACGCATGTGTGGGGGTTCGGTATTTGTTAATAAAAATGTACCGTTGACAGCGAATGCCTGAGTGCTTCAGAGTGCCAAAGTGTATCCCAGTCAATAACAGTGACAGTGTAACACTACATGTGATTTTTGCTGTATCAGTGTCAGTAAGCAGGTTTAAGCCAGAACATCCATGTTACAGACTATTGTGTGTCTTAATCACAGTGTGTCAGAGTCCCATTATATCTGTACAAAGTCCAAAAACCTCTAAACTTTCCCAGTGATTATGTCATAGTACAGGAATTATTCCAAGTCTCTGAACAACTTCAGTAAATTATACAGACAACAACAATCATCCATTGCAGCCAAAAACTAGGAGATTGTTTTAAAAACACATCATTATGTTATAATTTCAATTCAACTACCAGATGAGTATATATTACTTACATATCACCTAATACTCAACCAGCTAATGTCTTCATTGAATACGGGAGAAATGTCTTTACGAATGAGGCAGGTTGTATGAAATGCTGAATATCAGAATGTTGCCTAGGTAACTCTGTGATGTCACACAAGTATTATGCTCTTGTAGGGATCTTAATGCAATTTGCAATTCATCTCTATTGTCCATGTTTGCACAGAGGCCATCTGAGCCCTGCTCGTGGCGAGTGTGGACCCCCCATGCCGGGGATTCTCAAAATCAAAAGGCTTAATGTGGTTTGAAATACAAAAATACAATGTAGAACCACCAAACTTCGTACACACACAACTTGTCATGACTCCCCCCCCCCCATGACAGAGATGTCATATATATACGTTATATATTGATGTCTAAATTGAGTTATTGTTATTCTTTAAATTCCATGAAATCCTGCTTTGTTATTGGAAATTGATCCGGATCTCTGATTCTGAGCAAAAACCTGATGCGGACCTTTGATCAAAAAGTGCGATGCTCTCACCTGGACCAACTCCTCCTTGCTGTTGAACTGGGACACCAAAACATTCTCTCCATCTGACACACGGGTCAAGGAGATGCCTAACCTTCCAGTGGCACGAGAGTGGCAATCTGGGGGCAGTGTTCTGTACAGCAACTTCCGCATGATCTTCACCAGGTTGAAGGAGGGGTGCATAGGCCCCAAAAATCGCTTTCGGGCTTCTTTGGCAACATCAATGATGTTCGCCCCAGCTTCTCCTGAAAAGACAGCATTGTCAAGGATTAGTTATAGTTAATTATAAGGCCTCCATCAACAAATGAATAAATCAGAGACGAAAAGAAACACAGGCAAAAAGAAAAAACGGTTTTGGGGATCCAGCATTCTACAAGAAATTGACTACGCTAAAAACCGACTGGTCTGCATTCTTCTTAATGACATTAAACAAAAGAGACATTAAAACGAACAGGCATGGCTAGCAAGATCATCGAAGGTAATCAGATTCATTATTTTGGTTTTACTGGACGATGCTAGTCAGGTGGAAACACTGCTCAGGACACGCTGAGCACTTTGAAATGTATTCAGCTGTTCCGGGATGACAGCAGATGCCAGTTAGGGAGCGCAATGACAGAGGAACGGTGCGCATCAATGATCACGAGTCATGCTCATCATACCTCAATTATTATTAGCTTTAAAAATACGTAGATTATTCGTTCACGGATTACACGCCAACGCAAGGCAGGTTGGGTAGCGCAAAGGGGCCTCATACGTACCCAAGCATGTCCCGGTGACCAGGGCGGACGCAGTGAGGGCTCCCGCCGACGCTCCGTAGATGTGCCGGGCATTCTCTACTAGGAAGGGTGCATGCTCCTGCAGACAGCTCGCAACGCCGACATGATAGATGCCCAGGAAGCCGCAGCCGGCGAACGAAATATTCCAGGGAGAGTCGAGGGGAAACATGCTGAAAGCCGACGCTGGAGGCAGCGACGCGACTGGCGCGGCTTCGCCTCAGTACGGGCAAACCGAGGCTGGCGCAGAACTTCGTCAAATCACACCAGACACAAAGAGACCCGTGAAAACGAAAAGCTATTAGTCTCGATTCTCGTCGGTTTTAAAAAACTCCAATCTACTAAACAGTCGCCATATATGTATACCGCAGTTTATACATCAAACTCATGTTGCTGATCTTCCTGTACTCACTGTACGACTCCTTCCGTTTATATACTTCCCAGCGACACAGTTGCTAAATTCAGCAGACAAGTCCCCTTCACTTTCACGTTTTTTCCCTTAAACTCCTTTCTTTTTACATTTGTTCTGTCAATGTTGTCTGTCGGCGCCCGTATATATTTGCCGATCAGTCACCGCCTTGTTTATTTCACTTCTTCCAGCTGTTTTGTCACTGCCCTCTCCAGAGTCCCTCGCGCAGCGAGGGCGGGACATTGAAAGGCAGTGACCAATAAAAATCCGAGAATGCAGAACTCTCAGCCAATGAAACAACGTAAATAATGCCCAAACAATTCAGTCGCTGAGATCGCCGCCCTATCCGCCCCAGGGCAAGATAGGAAAATACTTAGGTGATTGCTATTATTTGACATTTACTCCAGAATGTAATAACCGCAGAGGAACTGGGTATAATTCCAAGGGTTTTTGGTCTTATGAGAATTTAATAATGTCATAAACAAACACTGTGATTCTGCATTGAAAAATTCGTAAGTCATTGTTCCCACGTGTCCTATATACTGCCACTGATACAGGAACCCTATAATTTCTTGTATTTTTGATGACATACAAGCAAATAGTAATTTCGGTAACTTTGAACAGAATTTTTTTTTTATTAATTAAGCTAATGGAAGTAAATTTTTTCCCAAACTAGAACAGCAGAAATTACACCTAAATATTTATTGCATTCTCTTTAGGCCAATGTAATTAACGGGTAGCAGTCACCACTTACGGAAAACAGAAATCAACAAACGGTGTTGACATTTAATATATTGAGAGCAATACCACACGAAGCTGTACAGTGAATCTGCACTGCTAGGACAAACAGCATATGAGTGCGAAAATATCTTCCAAGTAAGAGGACACTGGAACATAATTTTTAACATAATTTTTAAAACTTGTTTTATCAAGTCAGAGAGATACACATTCACAGAGGGACTGTTAAAAGATTCAGATTTTCCTAGAAAGGTGGATTTTTCAAAACGCCAGCCATGTCCTGTACTCCTACTTGTTTCTGAGGAAAACATTGTGAAACTGTGGGGCCTATATTTGACATTTTGGTCGCACATTTCCCAGAGGCAGACTGTTGCAGATTTAAATCGCAAACCTCAGCTGGATGTTGGAGAGTGTCCCATGACTGATTCCATTACAATTGCCCTGTTCATTCATAGTAATAGGGAACACGACCCCTGTCCAGTATTGGGAGTGGCAATGAGTGACTGCACAGCATGTACTTGGCTAAATTATGCTGTAAACAGCACAAAAATAATAAATATGCACCTGAAAAACGAAATACGTGCAGATCATCCAAAGCTTGTTGCCAGTTTTTACTGAATCTTCAACTCAAGTACAGGCAGCCTAAGGCACTAGGCTGAGTTACACCCAAAATGTCATTTCGTATTAGAGTGATTATTATGGGTCCATTCATGCCACCATTCAAATGATGCCTTTCTGCATGAATTCACAGACAGAATAATTGTATTGAATCCTGCAGTGCATGTGCGTGCAACCATCAACTAGAACCTGGGCGAACAGCCTTTTCCAGGAGCTACGAGCCTTGGCAGTGTGCATATTCCTTGAATATGTGTGTAAGATTGTGAAATGATTCCCAATGCGGCAGCACAGACCATGGTAAACAATACATAAGGGTAAATCTGTCTAAAGTGCATGGGTGACCTTGTACCTCAGGGAGGTGGTGTGGTGGGGCAGGGCAGTATTGGGAAGGGGGGGGGGGTCCATGCATACAGCATCGCTAAGCATTTGATGTTAGAAGTTAGCGTGTTTTACTCTGAAGAGAGCATTGAGCATTCAGCCTCAAACATAAGTTTATCATGATTTTTCCCCCCCTGTTTCATTCAGAAATGTGTTGCTGATGAATAGCCTTGCATTTGTAAATTGTAATACTTTAAACTGGAGTATTCTGAACAGAAAATGTAAGAAAAAGATGTTTCAGAGAGCACAAATCACATAATTCCTTTTCTTGTGGCCTTTTTGCCCTCAGTCTGGCAGATAATGTGATCAGAACGGGACACTTGCAGATAAAGATGAGTTTACATCATTGCTAACTGCTTGATGCAAAGAAAACCAAAGGGCGTTTTGCTCATAATCGATCATTTTTATCAAATGTAGCTGTAGCTCTCATTTAAGTGTAGCTTGCTCATTGAAAACAGAAGAATCAATACAGGATGTTTGTTTGCATGTCACATATTGATCTACTAGGACCATATTCATCCACCTATACTTGCTTGGTTAATCAGAGATAGCTTTGTGACTAAAATACATGGATACAAATAAAATAAAGCAAAAATTGAATTTGGCTTTGTGTTTCATTGAAGGTTTACTAATGGTGAAGCTGTCAGAATTGCATCTGTGCTGTTCAAAATGAAACTCCATTCAGAAGCAGTCCCGAGTTTGTGGATAGATAACCATAATGACTCACTAAAGTTACAAGCAATACCTCCTTATCGGGATCTTCATAGCTCCAGTGATATACGTATACACAGCAATCTTTTACATGGTCAGTGTTGTGGCCTAAGAAAAACACTCATGCATTTATAACTGGCGGGTGGTAAAGATCAGAGGTTAAAATACACCAAATCCTTAAAAATGACATCATTTTTGGCAACATTATCTGTAGAGTGAGACAGACACTGGCACAGATTAAATATCGACAAACGGAAATGGAAAGGTACGCCACACAGTCCCAGAAGAGTTTTGGAGAAAAACCAAGAAATAAATGTCATGGTAGTAGATTAACTTACTTTAGTAGTTACATTCAGTAGCTTAGCAGGTGCATATATTCAAGGTAGGGTTGTGCAGTGTCACTGGCAGCACTGCACCGTCAGCAGTCATACCACCTGCGGTTCAGACTAGGTAATCCATTTGAATCTAAGCCGGTTTGGGTCTAGCCAGTACTTAGATGGGAGACCAGTTAAGAAAGCTGGGTTGCTGCTAGAAGAGGTGTGGGGCTGGCCAACAGGTTAGCCCATCCTGTGGTCTGTGTGGATACCAGTGCAGTATGGGGACACTGAGCTGTAAAAATGGTGCTGTCCTTTGGGTGAGATGTAAAACTGATGTCCTGGCCGTCTGAGGCCATAAAAGATCCCTGGGTATCTTTTGAAAGAGTAGGGGTGGTACCCTAATGTGGGTTAGTCACCCTTGCTGTGTTTGTGACCTTGCATAGTTCCCCTGGTCATGTATCGATTTCTTTGTGCCATCCGACGACGTGTTAATCTTAAATTGCCCAGTGTGTGTGACTGCCCTGTAATGGGCGAGAATCCCACCCTGGATATCTCATGGCTTGTGCATTTTGGGATAGGCTCCAGCTTCACTGCAGGGCTATTCAACTCAGGCCCTCGATTCCAAATCCAGGCCTTGTTTTCAGTTCTCCCAGGTAGGTAGTTTAATAATTACTGATTCTGATTGGTCAGAGGCTTCACACCTGGCTCACAGGTGAAGGAAGGCTGGAAAATAAGCAGGGCTCGGCCCTTGAGGACCGAGAGTTGAATAGCCCTGCTATACTGGATGAGCAGTTATGGAAGATGGATGGATTTTAAGGTAAGGACTATCAAGGGCATAGGAGAGAGTTTGATATTGGGGAGGGGGGGGCACAACTTTATAATTAAAATGCAAAGGTCTGTTTGAATGAAGCCAAATTAAATACTGGGGGGTACACATCCCCCTGGATCCTATGCCCCAGAGTATCGTAACTGTAAGTGCGACATGAATCACCAGCCTTCACATCATCAGAAGATATTTGCTCCTTGACAAATAGGTAAACAAAGGAATTACCAAACTTCTTCAGTCCTAGGAGAGCGATATTGATGAAGTGTACAGGCTTCATGTTTGACATTTGCACTGTGTACTCAGAACGCTAGACTGGAGGGCAATAATAATTATCCATAAACATTTCTCTAAACTGGAATCAGAGAGTCTCAGAAAATTCCAACACAAGGACTTGAAGTGTGCAGTTGTTGGAATGTAACCTTGATGTACTGGTCAAAACAGTCTAGTTTCTAGTCTCAAGCCCTCGCCTGCTCCAGTACAGGTGAAAGTTCCATTGGTTAGAGGCAAAAACAGGAACACCTTATCGGAACAGGAAGCCATGAAGACAGAATTAAATCGATTCTTCCTAAGGGCTTAAGGTCAGGATAGTGTTTATCTGGTCCATTCCCTCATGTGACCACTGTTATAAGTCATCTCCTTACCCGCCCATCCTACACACAAACTGCTTAGCATCTAACAGCATGTGTTCAATGGTGGTAAACAATTTTCTGAAAACCTCATAACCTTTCTGAATAAAGTTCAAATGTGTTTATATGGAGAGAGCTGTGATCAGATTGTTTTTTTTCAATCATTGCTTTCACAATCATTTCCATTTTGGCAGACTAATAATTCACGGACAGTACTTTTCAAATCCTGGAAGTTTCGGGGCTTTAGTGAGCAAATGTCTTCAGGCACACTCTGACAGACGGAGGAGATAAAATCCGTGAGCAGTGACAGCACTTACAGAACTTTTCGTATTGATGATGGCTCTGGACTGTATAAAAATTTGTGTTTTAAAACACAGGAAAAGATTCCTCCCATTATAAGTGAATTTTACTTGCATGTTAATTATGTGCCGGAAACATTTGTCCAGAGCTACCTGAAAGTGAGGCAGGAAATATATAACTTCATCGCTGAGATGGAAAAAACTGCAGCACAGACTCCTAATAAGAAAAACAACAGAAAACATGAGAACCAGGCCTTGTATCAAGAAGAAGGATTTCTTGCTTTGCCAGATAACTTCTGAGTTTTAAGTTACCAGTTTCAATGTATTTTATTTTTGTTCATCTACATTCAGCCCATACTACATTAAATCTGTCAAGTTATCTGGCTAAGCAAGAAATCCTGCTTTGTGATACAGGCCCCTGATGTCAAAACTTCCACCATAAACATACTAGGAATTCACTAATTAAAACGCTGACAATTGACTGATTGACAGTAAAACACAACATGTAGATGAAACCATTCCAGAACATATTCCTGCTCTTTTCTCACAAGATTACTTTATGGGAATTTTCCAGTGTTTTAAATGAAGTGTTAGACAGCTGATCTAGTCTAGCAATGCCAGATGATGTGCTGGTGAGTAATGCAGTCCTGCCCAGCCCAATTCTGGAATTAAATTAAAAATAAGTTGCCATTATTTTTGTTTGCCGTTTGCCTTGTGGTAGCTTATTAAAAGCTGGAGACATCACAACAACTTAATATGAATTTAAGGAATATTGCTTTGCATGCATGGTAAACAAAACTGTCATGCTAGAATTGCCCGTTTGAATTGCATGCGTCATACATCTCACTCAATTTCTACCTAGATAAAAACTGTGCACTTTGTTCACTCCTGGGATTTTAAATTATGATCCCCAAGAATCTTTAGTGCTATAGAGAGTCTGTTTCCTGGGAATTGGAAAGGTCACAGCGCACACCGCAGGAAAACAACCAAGGAAGACTACTTTTATAACTAAAACAAGTGATTCACTATATATATATATATACACGCACACACACACATATATATATATATATAAACACATGCACACACACACACA
>JAODJW010000007.1:13993897-14012765 GCA_026777045.1 Hyperopisus bebe
GGGGGGGGGGGGGTAAAACCAAATATGTCTGTTTCCAGTGTGCATTGTTTCCACTGCCTTGAAACCAGAACCACTTACAGAGAACTGAACTCATTGTGAACTTGTTCAGAGAATAACATCAGAAATAAATGTACATTTTTATTCAAAAGGATCCCAGTGTAAATAAACCAAAATGAAATATTACATCTCTCCACTGTGTATCCGCACAGCAGTCTTTAAATGAGGATATATTCACCCTGCTCCTCGCTGTGGACTGCTTTCACATTATAACAAATCAGACTGGGTGTTTTGCAAATCACAAAGACAACAGGCTACTATTGTCTGTTAACCTTTATTATAAGTGTGGGGGTTTTAACACCGACAGGCAGGTAGGTATTTTTCGAAGCCAAATACTGAAACTTCACAGACTTGATTTGGTGGCCATTTTTAAACCGAAAGAGACGGCTTACAGTAAGAGATGGGATAATGTAGGCGGCAGAGATAAGGTCAGGAGGAACTGCACTTCCTATGAAAATATTTTTCATTCCAGGAACATTTGGCTACAGAGGACTTAGGAATTAATTCATGTTTTCTTAAGAGGGGGCCGCCTCTTAGTCCCGGATGGGGAATACTCCCCGCTCGCTGATCCCCTATCCCAGACTAGTGCAGCTTATTCCAAATTTATTAGCTTCGGTAACAGGAACCATGAAAGGAGAAGGTTTGGAAAAGAAAAATAGTACAGGACTGAGCTCTTCTATTTAGGGTGGGTTAGGAAGCTGAGTGTTAAATCAAACCCAGCAAAGCACTGCCCTGATTATTTTCTTTATATCTGGGGTAATATGTAGAGGGGAGTAAGAAATGTATAAGTGTTCACATCTTGCAAAAAGCAGAAGAGTTTCTCTCGAAATCCGCTTAGAAATACAATTTGAAATGTGACATGAAATCTTTTCGGAAATTGGAAAAAAAACTGTACAAAACAGGTTCAAAACATGAATCTTCATGAGGCTCTGATCTCTACAGCAACATTTAATTTCCCAAAGTACAGGTAATTTCACTAATTTAGGTTTTATGTTTTGATTAAAAAAGCGAGGTATATGTTTTCAAAGGTTCTTTATATTTCTTAACAGAAAAAAACAGATGAAATGTTTTTAGATGGAAGCCACAAAAGATATTTGAGAGTTTAAACAGTGCTCTTTGAAAACCTCTCGCTGCAGTTCCCTTAAATTACCTGACCACACGGCCTGCTTATAACAGCGCTGCAGTGATCTCTGGATAACCCAAGATATACCTGCCTGTTCATTAACAAGGAAGAAAAAGACAGATCTGAGGAATAACTTTGCCTTCATAAATGAAAGCAGGAGGTCTCAACACCCCGAATCACCGTTCACAGCCACAGACACATAAGCCTATACACACAAAGACGAATGATGCTAATGCTGTAATGCGTGTTTGCAAAAACAAGTATAATATATCTATATACCGATGAGCCAAACCATTATGACCAACCCCATATAAAGCAAATAACAAGATGTGTGGCATAATTCATGTATAAAATGTAATTGGAGTCAATAGTAAATATAAAATTTCAATAGTCAAATTCCAGGTTAATTTGAATGTAAAATCTAACTTGTGAAATACATTGGTGCCTGAAAACTTTTTTTAAAGCACACATTATGTGTTACATCCAACAAAATGAAACATACATAAATAACACAACTAGCACTAAACTGGTAGAGAATAGGGAAATAAACCAGTTTTGCGTTGATTAAAGAACTCATTCAATTATAGATAATTTCCTCCTCTGACACACGAAATAGAGGGACAAAGAGGTATAAGTAAAATAAGTCATTTAAAGTAGAACTATATATAATGGGTTGAAAAGAAGAATATATTTAATACATAAACAAAACCAGGTAACTTTATATGTTGTTGTATTATTGTTGTTGATGATGATGTCAATTACAATGATAGCAGCAATACTCACAATTTATTTTTTATTATGCTGTTATATATATAGGATATGTCCATTAACCGTTTAGCAGGAACTTGTGGCCTGTGTTATTTGAACCCGACGGTAATACTGGAGAGCTCCTTTTCAGCTTTAACAAACATATTTCAAACGAGACCGAAATAAAGCAAATAATGCACACTGAAATCCATCAGTCTTTCTTACCGACAGGGCGCTTCTGACTATTCTTTGGGTATAAAAGGCAAACACTTTTTAAAATAAACCTACAATGTTAAGGTTCACAATATCTGTATTTATCCAAACTTTAGTTATTAATATCTACATCCTTAAATTTACATTTTTAAGCTTAAATTGTTATGACCTTAAATCTAAAGGCTACGGGTACGCTATTAAAAGGAGTTCTATTTGTTGCTTTCCTCATAAAAATGTACAAAAAATGCGGTGAGATCAACAGTTATCCGTAGCTAAATCCTACACAAAGTCTACTTTAATAACAAATGTGTTTCTTATAGTTAAACTAAAACTTGTAAATGATCTTGATCATAATCTTTCCGGAGCAACTATGAAACTTGGCAATTTGTAACAGAAAAAACGGGGTACAAAAATATGTGGTGGTCAACAGTAAAGCAGCTACTTTAAAACCATACTTTTTTACTGATCTATATCTATATAGTTTACCTGCACTTTTATCATTTATCTATTTATTTCTTCATACAATATCGTCCTGCCCCTCAAGTAAAAACAAAACAACCCAACCTACTCAATAGTGAATAATGAATTGAGTCGGACGTATTTTGCATTGATTTAGCTTACCAATAATGCTATTATAACATCGCATTCCGTTATAAACGTATAAAGAATACTTTACACTGTTAGGATCATAAGTAAAAGAAGGTTTTCCTCATGACATTTCTAAACGTGCATAGCCTATACTGGCCAAAGACGCAAAAGTATGCTTATTCACTGTCGCTATTTTTATATCACATTCTATTGCTTATCATTTAATTAGTTCAGATAGCCTAAATGTCATGAAGAAAACAAACATTTTCAAAAAAGAGATATTGGGAGAGAAAAGGCACAAAGTCTCACACAAGTGATTATTCTGCTGTTAAACGCCCAGTCCTGCACCACAAGCGCCTGCGATTTCCAGCCCATGTTAGATAATACGCGCATATTCATATGAAAACGAGTGGTGTTAATTATTTATCAGTCAACTTACCATTATATCTGCAAGTGAGGTGAAATCAGTCAAATGGCCTTTCCATTTCGATGTCGTTTTAAAATAGCAAACTATAACGCTTCCCAAGTTAAAAGATCACAGCTTGAACTTTGCGTGCGTACAAGCGCTCAGTCCGTTTAACTCCTATAACGTATGTCTTTATTTCAGAAAGTCCTCTTTTTAATCGCCACTCCTAAAACTGTCTTTTAAAAAGCTTTCAGGTTAAAAGCGATATTTAAAAAAGAAAAGATCTAAACTCTCTTTGCAGTGCAGAAAAACCACAAGGACGGAGCTGCTTGACTACACCTTCAGGCTTATGTTGTGATAGGCGATCGGCGGGGAAGTGATGCTGAACAAATTTCCCAATCCCAGTTCCTCCTCCACTTCTTCATTTGCTTCTTTGCTCTCCGCATGTCCCGGCTCTTAAAAGCCCCAAAGCGAGCACGTCTCTGCCGGGGCGGGGATGGGATGGGATGGGGGGGAGGGGGCAAGTTGTCCGCCTTGCCCGTGTTATTCATTACGCATGCTGTTATTAGTTTTCCTACTTTTGTCTCTTTTTTAACGGACTTCTAGGCGACATTCTTAAACTTAGTTTAACCATTACTCGAATTCTGTTTCAGAATAGTAAGTTCCTCTCTGAAAAACGCTTAAAAATTCAACTAATCTCAATGTGATAATCAAAAAAAGTTTGATAAAACTAATCGCTTCCGAAAATCGGACAAAGAAAATAAATGAAATTAATACTAGTAAACTGCTCCCTCTAAAACGTATTTGATGTCTCTGTTGTCAGCAAAAGTTATGAACCTCAAATTTTAGGGGATGTGTTCAATCTGAATACCAGTTGCTGTATATAGGTATTAACTGTTTAACCAAAATATCAAAAAAGTGTGAAATGGTTTTGCATTTCTCCATTGCTGTTTCAACAGGCAGAGTATTTTATAAATACCCGAACCATAAATATAAAATTTGTGCACAATCACATTCAGAATTAACTACCGGACTGAATGACAAAATGTATAAAAGTAATTGTAGATCGTTCTAGAGGTGAGTTCGTGTCGTACTGACTTCCGTCTCGTTTCTCTAGTTTCATTGCATATTTTTGATTTGGATTTTTTCATGGAAACAGTAAGGATACAATCCCGTCCAAAATACATAATAAACGTCATGTATATGACGCATATATAAACTCTTTTCGAAATTAAGTAGCTTGTAGTTTTTATACAATGAAATATGAAAACAGATAAGAGAGACGTACAGTCATTAAATTAAACTCTTCATAAACTTACGAAATTTCAGAGTGTTTCGGACTGACGACATATTGTTTTCTTTGAGCAATTTGGGCTACTTGCTGTTTTTGATGGATCTGTGAAATTCAGATGAATTGATCATGGGAGTGAAGTGAAAATATAATGACGCTTTAATGTATGCTTCAAAGATAAGATCAAATACCACCTTAGTTTGACTGAATAGGAGCCAAACGATGAATACAGAAAAGAAAAGTAAATAGTAAGCGTATTTGTATATTCCGCATTTCTTGACTGGGGATAAGTAGCAGAGTTTTACACACGAGTGGACAATTATATTGTATGTTTTTCGTATGAAACAATTTTAAGGAGCTTAATTGTTTGACCACACAATATATTAAGTGTTTTTGTTTTCTTTTAAATATGGCTTACGGGAACATTCATCAAAGTTTTCCGATAATGCGAAATTTGCACCTGTTTTGCTTCCTCTAACGGATAATGAGAAAAAAGTAAAGCTCATCAGTGTTTGTTTCACCCTTTTTCTTTGATATTTATTTATACTGGCACCATCGACTCACTTTAACTATTTCCATTTTAAATATATTTAAATTTAATATTACTCCGGGGAAGAACAACACGTGCACATATATCAAGTTTTTGATAAAGAATGAAGATAACTTGCATTTGTTAAGGTACTTTGGAGCTTATAAATGTATAGAGACCATCTGCTGTTAATACAGTGTTGTTCACAGCGTTGTCTCTCTATGGTGTAAAATTGTTTTTATGTCGAGGCAATCTTCCAACTAAAAGACACTGTATCGACATTCTGTGGATGAATTGCCTCGAGGGGGGGTTCTATTCACGAGTCCACCATAGGCTACAACAAAATACCACTTTAAGCATATATATATATATATATATATATATATATATATATATATATATATAAATCTACTGCAATGCTTCATGTCAAACTAAGAACTGCAAGTCATTTTCCTTTACTGGCAAAGGATAATGGCAACTGAAAACCTTTAATACAATGTAGAAGGTACAATGTGAGTTCATTACGGTTCACCTGTAAATGCATGCAGTAACAGATTGACAAGTAAGTACTTATACATTATGCCTGGCATCTATGTATCTAAGGGACAATGTTGTTGACAAGTGCGCTCCCCACAATGAGAGACAATTGATAACACCCAGTTTTCCCACGAAGAACAGCTCTGCTCTGCTATGACTTGGTGTACATACTGAGAAAGCTCTCTGCTAAGCACCATTAGTGAACAGAAGAGGAAAGTGAAGACCAGGAGCCACCCCATCTGCACCGAAGCGAGAGATCACACCTGGGCCACATGTGTAAGAACAGTTTGTTTATTTGGACCTGAGACAATGTCTTAGTCAAACAGGCCGAATCCCATGTCACCGTCTGATTCCTCAGACTCTTCCTTTTCTTCCTTCTTCTTCTCCTCCACTGTAGTGGGAGAGAGAGACGATCATTAATGCCCGTGTTATGCTTACGTCTACCACAGCTTATATGATAGCAGAATCAGCTTAAGGTCTATAAACTGTTCTCCTGGTGTGTGACGATGTCCTCTATGCTAGACTTCTGTCGTCACCTGATGCCACCTGGTGGCCGTTCCCCAGAACAGCAATCAAGGTCCTAACCATACAGCGCCAGAGTTCCAAAACTTTCCATGTCCGTGGCTGTACAAAAATTTCACGAATCGTTCAGTGATTCCATAAGACAGACTTAACGTTTTTCAGACGCGAAGAGAACATCTAAAGAAAACATCTGAACACGAGGAGTCGCAAAAAACGGAAATGTATAGTTTGTGCTTGGAAATGAACTAAGCCCTCCACAAAAGCCACAGCGTTCCACAGCCTGGTAGAACAGTGTCCGTGGACAGATACCCCCACCTTACTAGACCTTCTTTTTTGAGAACAAGCACTATAATACTTGTCTTTAGATGCAATCACATCCAAAATGGCTCTCTGTACAGAAAATTACACGCAGGGAAAGGGCTGTGTATACATTTGTGACAGTGAGCCTTATGAGTGCTTATTACAAAAACATTTCCCGATATTTCCATCAAATAGTGACATCTGCAATCTACATCAGATTAAATGCAAAAATTTCAGATTAGGTTCACACATTTCATATTATAGCCGCTGCACACGTCTCCTGCACAGTACGACAGAAGTGCAGCAAAGCAGCAGCGCAATACAGTGATAGTGCATTCTCACCGGCAGCTGGGGCAGCGGCGGATCCTCCTGCTCCTGGAGCGGCAGAGCTTGCCACGGCGACGGCACCTCCGGCAGGCATGCTGGCCAGCTTCCCGTAGCCTGGAACAGGAAATAAAGACATAAATATACCTATAAGCATTTAACCACAGAGACAGACTGTCCGTTTTTTGCTGCATTACATCCAGGGAGTTACATCCACAACACTGGCACTAATGTATTAGGTGCATCCAGTGCTTAATTTGTGCCGGATCCTGCCAGAACACGTTCCAGGACCTCTCTGCTTTTTGACTATGTATATCTGGCAGCTATCTGGTTATTAAATTAAGCACTTCTTGTATCTATTGAAGCAAGCGTTGAGTTTTATTCTTTTAAACAAATCAGGTCTAAAGTATTTTCGAAACACTGGTTCAGTTCTTTGATGTTTGTTAATTCTCTAGCAGTGGTGGAATTAACAGAAGCTAAACATGTTTTTTTTCCTGGATCACACTGATATTAAATGCACAGCTGGGTTTATAACGTACACCAAAATCAAGAGTGTCTCACCTTGGTTAATGATGTCGTTTACCTTCTTGCCGTTAAGTTCAGAGATGACCTAGGAGGAGGCACAGAGATGGTTAAATTCCCAAAAGCACAGCAGCATCATCAAGAGAGAATATGACATTCTCCTAAATGGTAAATGGACTGCATTTATATAGCGTTTACATTCTCCTATTCCTTGGTCAACCAGGCTGCAATCCGCTGAATTATATCCTTCATTGAGTACTAATATTAGTATTATTATTATTACTACAACAAAATCACTAGGGTCCTTCAACAGACAAATTGAGCACTGCTTAAAACTGTCTAAAATTCATCATATTAGTAGCAAATGCCCATTAAAATTTCAACAAATGGAGTAACGCATTAATATGTTATTTTATGTCACAACATGATAAATGTTGTTTTGACATGTCTTGTTTATATAATGGCTATGTCTTAGCGTTTATATTCTACTTGCGACAATTTTCATTTGTACCAAAAACACTAAGAATACTTCAGGTATGACAGTGTGGGTCTCCACACATCACATATTTGAAGCTGACAATAAGAATTTCCTTGAACACCCCAGTGTAGATTTTTAGGTTTTAACGTACACAGACTGAAAAAATATACATATAATCAAACATTCACGTTTTAATACAGATGATTAAAATATGGTGTGAATTACAGTTGCTTATGTTCTACAACAGCGGGGATAAGTCACGTCAAGCAGCAGTGGGCCAAACGTCTTCCTGACTTAATTCTTTTATGTGTGCTTTGTCAAGGTATGTCTGTCCTAATGTGAAAAATGCAATTCATACCTTGTCCAGCCGCGTGTCGTCAGCCTCAATGCCCACGCTGTCCAGGATCTTCTTGATGTCTTTTGCTTGGGGGTTATCATTGCCGCCGAGGGCAGCCAGAAGGTACGCAGCAACGTAACGCATGCTGCAGAGACCATATGGAGTGTGACATATGAACAGAAGTTTTAAAAACTGGACAGCAGCATAATATTCAATACACATGGGAACCAGAAAATAACACCCTACTGACCCTTCATTATTGATCAACCAATGAATATTCAACACATACATTACCGCTCAAGTTCGATAGACCGAACATAAACGTTTTCTCATAACATCTTGCACGAAATTTTATATATAACATTAGGGTAAATACTAATATGTATTCATGTAGCCGTCGTTAGAGCAGAGATTCATACGTATCTGTATGGATCGATCTTTATTCAAAATCCACGTGTTCGATCAGTGAAGGTAGATCTGCTTGTTATCGGCAGTTAAAATATACATTTTTAAACCTCAATTTTCCAGAAAAACAATAACCTAGGGGTCCTACATAGTTTCACAAAGGGGTTGCGAAAAACAAACACTAAAAACGGAGATTCTAATTTAAACTGGACACTCACTTGGGAGAGAGAAGGTTTTTGCGTGCACGCCTCAAAATTCAGAGAAGCGGAAAGGAAGATAATGGCGGACGGAAGCGGAAATGTACATTTGGTGGGCTGGCCAGAAAAACAAAACCGATTTTCTATTGGCTGATGAAAAGGCAGAAGATCGCTAGGTACAGTGGGAAAAATGACGTATGAGCAGCAGTAGTGGTGGCCAGGTCATGTCTCTGCTAAGGCTATATCGGCTATTTCTGGTATTGTTTGTATTGTGACGTGTATTCATTCATTTTGCTAACATTGTCTTTATTATGTGCACTGGTGTTAGTTTCATGGTGTTAGACAGCTGTAGCGTAGTGAAATACCATAGAGATAATATTTTATTGTTCTCCTATTAATGTTTTCACATTACTTCTTAATATATAATATTTAATATGAAGCATTAAAACTATTCTCTTTGCTAGCATTAAAAATAATTAAATGAACATGTGTTCATCTTAAGTATTTATCTTAGTAAAAAACTTAAATGTAAATCAGACGATTTTTTTCTAAGGTAGTCTTGAAGTAGTCTAGATGTTTAATGGGTCTGTATACATTACCTCAAGTTCTGACAACAATAAATTCATAAAAATATATTTGTAACCATTTTAGATATGAATCAATGACAAAGGCAAATGACATGTTTTTATTTATTTACATTCTATAAATTTAAAATAGTCTGTGCATGACATGTAGCCTTAACCACATAACTGCCTTGCACTGTCTTTAACACAGATACACACTGAACAACCTAAAGCTCAGAAAAATTCCTGTATTCCTATTTAACTATTTTCAAAAATCGTAAAATCTGGTGACTGTTCCTAAGTCGAGCTGTTTACTGGCCCCTTGTCCTGCAGTGGCGCCTTGCACCTCCAGGTGTCCTGCAGTGGCGCCTTGCACCTCCAGGTGTCCTGCAGTGGCGCCTTGCACCTCCAGGTGTCCTGCAGTGGCGCCTTGCACCTCCAGGTGTCCTGCAGTGTTATAAAATGCAGCACCGCATGCAGCTGCAGTAGGTCGTCTTCTGTTGACTTTGAAATACTGTTGTTGTTATTTTGACTTACATGCTTTTTTGGCAAAATCATTACAGAATCTGCTAACCATGGAGAAATAAAGATAAGAAATGTATCATCTTCATAAAAGGCCTGACAAACTCACCGTGGGAAAGAAAGTGAGTGATGTTATCAGCGATGCTCTGTCATGCTGATGAATGCTAGTGGCCATCAGCATTGGTGACTATATACACACGTGTACTGTTTACTCTGGGCTATTATGCTGTTTGTTTTCTTCATGTAATTAATCTCTGGGTACTAAGATTTACCGATAACCTCTGAATTTGTAGACTGGTCTCTGTTTCTTTAAATATATAAAGTATTTACTCCTTTTCAGCTTCTTTACTTTTCCTAGTGGTGGAAAACATAAATTATATAAAAGACATTAGTGCAAATTTGATATACAAATATGCTGCACCAAATGCAAATTTTAAGACTGTTCAATTCCCCAGAGCACCTTGCAGATGAGCAGAAGCACTGTAGGTGTGAAGACAGGGAGGCGAGGTGATGCAGGAACATTTCTATGTTAGTGTGGCCGCCTGTGACTCCTACCAAACACACAGAGGCACATGTAGCATATACAGTTGTGGAAACAATCAAGAGAGCACTCTATATTTTTAAACAAGCATTTTTAAAATCCTGGTTTAATTATGGTTCTGCTGGCAGAAGGCTACGTTGAGCAGCAAGATACTTTCAGGTTCAAAAATTCTAAGATAGCAGTACACAAAAATAAGGTGAAGCAGGAGACACTGGGAACGAGCAGAAACCAGCCAGGTAAAAGGCGGAAGCGACATTCTAATGCCAGAGACGACCGTTAACTTATCCAACAGTTTCTGATGAATGGAAGGATGACATGAAATAAACTTCAAAAGGAATGGGGAACATTAAGTGCAGGTGTGAAGTGCACTGCTAGGACAGTTCATATCAGGCTCCTAGAAGCAGGACTGAAGTCCCATAAAACAAGGAAGAAGACCTTCATTAATGAGAAACTGAAGAATCAGGCTGCAGTTTGCAAAAATATATATTATTCACAGTCGCACACCCATAAATTGAGAAATGAGTGAAACAATAAATTGTGCTGCGGTCTCTTAATTTTTTCTGTGGCTGTATTAGCACATATCTGAACACTGGTGTTGACCATCCAGCCACAGCACGAGTCTTTTTGTCTGTGTGACTGTGCACCATGGAATCGTGATGCATTTTGAATTGGGGTGATTGATACATGGGCAGGTGGTGCAATGGGTGGGACTGTGTTGAGTAGCTATTTTTTTCATGCCATCTTAGTTTATATATTCTACATTGATGGCTGTGACGTTTGGCCAGTCAACTTGAGGAAGTATTTCTGAACCAGTGAGATGTAAAGATTCCACACACCATGATTAATAACTTAAAGCAATGAAATGCTGATGCACTTCTAATTATGAATTGGCAAGTCTAGAAATGTGACTAGAAAGAAGCTGTAGCTTATGCTCATTAATTGGTACATTAGATTTAATTGAAATCCAATAAAGCAAAGCTAATTATGAAATGGCCTGGAATTGAAGGCTGGGATCTGCATGCTCAGCTAGTGTTGGACACCCTCATAGCATATATCTTACTTGCTGATGTTAGTGTCCTTCCAAGACAAACCTGTATTGTCCTATGTAGTGTCTCTCTAAAGCAAATTTATTGTTCTACAAAAAACTACTCTTTATAGTTATATAAATAGGTTAAAGTACAGTCATACTATTTTAATTTTAATCCAAGTTTTAATTTTCCCATGTAAAAGCAACTACTTTTTGCAGAATGGCAATAGTTTAACTCTACCTTAAGTTTAGCTGTTAGAATCTGATAAAAAAAACACCAGATGATCACCGACAGATGGTGTAACACAAACAGCCAGGACTCACCCTGAAACATTCATCATGACCAGAAATAGTCCAGATCATTCTGTAGACATCGGTACGGCATGTATAAACATTTTGTTTTACTTTAGCTGCTCCTGTCTGTAGGTTTGTATGTGGCTGTGACCCACCAGTATCCATATTTCACCACACCACAGTTAATTTAGGGCTGACCTGGCAAAAGCTGACCTGTGGGCCATATCTAGTCAGTGGAGGTATTTTTTCTGGGCCAGGTCGATCTCTGTTGGCCAATCTTTAAAATGGAATAAAATAAGAATAAAGTTTTGTGTCTAAGTCTCATGAATAATCATAAATACAATTGCTTCCAAAATCTGCATGCAAAAATGAGTCTCCCCCAAAAACGATTCTATTGCCACTTTCATGGGAAATAAAATGACCATTATTGCCATAGTGAAGCTCAGAGTTGGCCCTCCACAGAAAATAATTGCCCTGCCCAGGTTAGCAACCTTAAACTTACCTGAACACTCATAAATAGGCTGCGTGAAAAATACTGTAAATTAAATTGAATGTTTCCTCTTCAATATAATAGTGACTCACAATTTCAAATCCAACCTCATCCCGCAAAGTCCAGTCTGATTCTGGTGCATGATATAAAGACCATCCTCAAGTCACAATAACCAATAAACTGCAGCGTTGATGCCCAATATCTACATTTTATTGCCCTATAAGGATTGCAGACAAGTTATTTATAAGCATTTCCGTATCCCACCATGACCTAGTTGAACACAAGCGGCATGGAAGGTAGACGAATGCTTCCATTCCCACAACTGATCAGCAACTGAATAGACTATTTGAATATTTGAACTGTAGGGTGAGAGTTTTCGCTCTGTGTGAAAGCCAGTCATTTTATCACTTACTCAATTATTCCATCTTTTTCTGGCAACATCTTTTCTCAGAATACAGCTTTAATGCGCTAAGTATGATGACAAAGATTTTGCATGATTTTTCTTGGGTTGGAATATAATAAATGGTTAAGTTGAATTGCTACAGGTGAGAAAAGTTGTGATCGTAGGTTGTTTTAATGGTAGCGTTTCTGTAGAGCAGTGTTCTCAATCCGGTATTCAGGGACCCCCAGACACTCCACACTTTTTCTCCCTCCCTGAGCTCTGGGAGGGGGCATAACGTGGACTATCTGGGGTCCCTGAGCACCGGATCGGGAGACACGGCTATGAAGGAAACAGAATGAATTGGGCCACAAGATTGTAGGTTGGACTGATTACAAATTAACACACTATATTGTATATATAACATATAAATTGTTTTATAAAGGTAGTTAAGACCTGATGAAGAGTTGATCTGTCATTTTTAATATACACAGGAGAAGTGTTGATTTTATCCATCATGAGGAATGTAGCACAAAGATGTGACAGCAGTATAATTCTCAGTTGAAAAATTCAGCTGCTTCTCATTCCTGGGGGTGTGAAGTAATGACTAGAGGGTGTGGATGTAAGACAGAGGCCCCTTTCCCCTCCTAACTGGACAGTCCCAGGGATGTTATATTATACCGCAGTGGGGTTGAAAATGACGGGTTACAAAAAGGAGAGTTTCATTGAAATACTAATAGTAGTACAACTTTGGCTATTGATTTAATTTGCTTGTTGGTTTTTGGTAAAATTTTCTTATCCATCGGTTTGACCTTGAAATAGGTCATTTATTTATATGTTGCTTTGTAGTGTTTGTAAGACAAACATTTGTGTTAATTTCCAGATGACAGAAGTGGTGATCCAATAGAAAGACTACAAAATCAAGAGAATGAACAGAAGCCTGGAAAACAGTGGATGGGGGGATGGAGCAAAAGGAGGAGATGGTCCAACCTGATGGGAGGAGGGACGCACTGGGGAGGGGGGGGCTGGACTTCTGACTTATGGGGTGGTTTGTAGTCATGCTGGTGAGTCATCATTGAGGAATCTGGCACACTGCAGGGGATTAAAATTAAAGCGCAACGTGTACACTGCACACGCACAAGCATAAATGTTCACAAGTAGAGTAAAGTGCACCCACAGAGTCACCTCGAGCAAAATGCACACTCATGCCTGTACGCACACACTAACATCACACACACGCTGATCAAACAGCACAAGAACATGCACACATACACATAAATACATACAGACCTAATGGCAATGTACACACATCCAGAAACACACATTTTCACACAGACATACACAGATATTTGGATGTATAACGTGTCCAATTTATTAAAATCTTAATCTGAAAAAATCAATGAAATTGTAGTTATTTGGATTAATTGTGCCACACCCCTACCTGACTCCATTCATATTATAGTATAGAAATGACACACACCTTAACTGTAAAACACACAATTTTTTAACTTATCCCTGCCTTCTGATGAACTGATCTATAACTGTCTTTCTAATTGTTTGTTAGGTTCTCTATAATCTGCGTAAAACATAAAGGACACATCATCACCCCCCAGGACTGCTGACAGTGTCCACTGAAACGTTTTTTCAGACGCACTATAGCACACTCAACAAATTTCACAGTCCATTTTACTACTGTTGTACTTTATACTGGGTGGTGAAATAGGTCAACAAATGAGAGTTCCTCCAAGAAAAAAAAAACAGTCGTCCGCATAAAATATGAACATGAACTACATTTTCTAAGTAAAGATTCGTGAAGTTAGGAACTTCATTTATGGTGCCATTTTTATCTTTGTTAATTTCAAGGTCATTAATATACAACAGCCGGCAAAACGACTCTGCTTTATTGCCCCCCCCACCACACACACACACACACACACACACACACACACGCGCACAATACTCACAGACACATGCACACACATACCGTCCACGGTGCCGCAGACATTGTGCCTGCAATGACACGCTCCAGCCACCAGATGACCTCGTTTTCCAGTCTTCTCCTGCATTGCGAGTCATTACATTCTTCATCCATCTCCATATTCCTATCCTTCCTGTGCCCCGCTCTCTCTCTCTCTCTCTCTCTCTCTCTCCACCACAATCTCTCCTTCTCTCTCTCTTTTACACACTGGGACACAACTGCTAGTAACACCGGCAGAACTAAGGCGAGCGAAAGACAACTAGCGATCTCGATAAAAGCAAAGGGTGTCCAACTCTGCAAAGAGGACAAGCCACGGTATGGGAATATTATAAGTGTATTATTGTTATTCCTTTGTCATTCTCTGACAATAAACATGCAGAAGCAGAACTTGAAATAATATTTTTTATATATATAAAAGCATCACGATATGCATGTGGACATATCATTTTACATCAGCAATATTGAGAATTAAAAAATCTTCAAAATATGTTTTTCACTGACACAAATGCGAAAACGGGGCGCTGATCGCGGAGGAACAGCGATTCGCTTCCCGTTATGTGTCGAAATATGATTGCTCATAGGAATAGAGGGACAACTGTCATTGCACCTTATTGAACGTTTATATTACCATCTACCAGCCATATTTTAAATGTCATGTATTAATACGCGTAACTATGTAGCTGGACTAGCAGCGTATGTTTTATTTTAATGATTGATGGTGGATTTCAAACGTATACTAATGCATTACAGGATGAACCAGGTTTGGTAAATCACGTTACATCACTATTGTCAGCATAACAAGAATATTATAGTCGCGGCATCTTATTTTTTATTTGGCATAGTATATATTCAAAATGGTTTAAAGGAGATGCTAGCCGACGAGCTAGTAGCTAGTTGTGTTTTTTTTTATCCTCGGATTAACGAGTCGTAGGAGCCAGCGTGTGTCTGCTGCGGATCACGCATCGTCCGGGGCGTCCGTGTTTCGGGGGCCGAGTTGCGTTTGTGTCAATGCAAGCCTAGCCCTGCGTGCATCGGTGATAATGATAGTGAATTAATAATGCTTTGGAAGAGTCGGTGGTGAGCGCGTCCCTGCCTGCGCGTGCGCGGACGCTCGCTAATCCTCGTTTAAAGCGCGAGAGAACGGCAAAGGGGTAAATCTGCACCTTTGACAGTTCGCATCTGGTAATGCACGCGCTATGCATTAAAATCTGTTCATCCAATTAGCTCAGACAGCGTTGACGGGCGAGGAGTTTATCCGACGCAGCAAAGTACATTTGTGCAGGATGCCAACCCATCACAATGCATTTACGCACTAAAGTGCCATGTCTTTGGGCTGCAGGAGGAAACCTGCAGGACATGGTGCGGGGNNNNATTTATACTCTACTCGAACAGAATGGGGTCAATATTCAAACCCCCCAACAAGAAGTGTGACGCAACGGTGCTACCACCCTGCTACCACTGCATCCCGCTGTGGAACACGTATATTCAATGTTGTACATTACAGTCCCAAAAATTCTTGTTTGTAAATGGTGTCGTATTTCCATTTGAGGTGATAATGTGCCCAGGCACTTCAGTGTTTTTGTTGGTTAATAAATACCAATTATGACACTGATGTGTTCATGTTCTCTGCTATTCAAGATCTGTTCGTGCTGAAGTGCATTGGAGTCAGGCAGCTGACCCCGTGAGAACAGTTTGGAACATAAACTGCATTGTATTAGATTGTTATATGTTAAATATTACCTAAATCACACATGTAAAACTTTATTAATCACTAAAAATAGAGGCATCAGTTAAAATGGTCGATTAATTGGTGGCACGATGGCCTCAGATTTCCCAGTTTGGGGGGGTCCTGTGCTTGAATGCATCCTTTCTTCTGTGTTAGCAGAGAAGCTCATTCTCCCACTGTTTGTTGCCTATAAGTGACATGTGACATGTTGTCCCTGTGACCTGCTGTCTCTGATATAGCCTTAGCATGAACACGTGCTGGGGGGGGGAGCCCCTTGTGAGGGACAGGCATCCTGTCCCACGTGTACGGTGGCTCAATTCTTCCTCCCCAGGCTATGCTTCCTGCCACAATCGCTGACTAGCCATTTATTAGCCATGAATGGAGCTCGAAGGTCACCTTATCTTTGCTCTTTTAATGTTGCTGTTGTCTTCTTCTTATTACTGTTATTACCATATTACTCTGCTTGCGTTCACAGGTCATGTAGAGCCATTGAGTAGAAAACTGAACAGAAAAATGTTTGAGTGTTTTGCTGCCTGAGCTCTTTCTAACTGGCAACATTTTCTACCTGAAAATTCTCATTTTTTTTCACTAGAAGGTCCATGTCAATTAAACTCGCTTTACTGGATAAGTACTTACGGGAAGCTGATGAAGTACCGCCACCCCGGAATAATCAGTAATTCTGTTATCCCACTCTGTTAAGTGCTGTGGTGCTTTGCTTCTTATTCCATGTCCTGTTAAATGTGCTTAGGGGGTCTGTTTGTTTGCTGAAAGCTAAGGCAGCGTAAGGCTTTGAATCTTTAACTACAATGTGGATGTTAGTGGCTTCCAGCAAGACGGTGACGGTCAGTACTGTCTTCAGTCGGGTTACAGAGCAGGGAGTAGACCAGTGATTGGGGGGGTGGGGGGGGTAGGCTGCACCGCGGGCTTGAGATCTTGAAGGTTTGCTTGTGACCAGGAAGCCCTGCATTCAAATCCTAAGGAGAGTTCTGTTCTTAAGCAAAGTGCTACCAGCTGCATGGATGAATGAGATCGGCCTGCTGAATGAATGGAGAGATCAGCTGTGGGAATTAATGGAGGCCAGCCTAGTGAATGAGTGAAGAGTGTAAATGAGCAAATGAGTGTGCTTTGTGCTCCTGGTTATCTGGAGTGGAGGTCCGGGTCACAGGTCCTTCAACTAAAGTGTCCCAAGTGTGACCAGAGTAGTATGAACTGGTTTGTAAAAATGACTCATTGAAATAAAATGGAAATTTGTTGCATTATAGTATATATTTCCTATATAAAATACCATTTTGAGCAAGAGAGAAGAGAGAGAGAGAGAGAGCTGAGAAGGAACGAGTGAGACAGAAGACTTTGTAAGAAGCGAAAACCTTGAGAAGAAGCGAGAGGAACTTCATCATGTGATAATTCTTCCCCCTTTTCATCTCTCCTTTCCGTTTCAGTTTGAACTGGAAAGTTGCACTTTTTACTGCCTCCATCGATTGGCCTTCGGCCAGTATTCTTCAACCCCAAATCACAGGAAAACTCACGCAGTGCTGGAGTGGTCATTGAATTCTATAAGTAAACAAGGGTCTCGTAAACGTTTGCCTTGATCTGTTTCCATACTCGGCACCGAATGTGCGATTGTCCGCCTCTTTCAAGGAGGCTTTTCATGAACTCACAAGTTTGCCCGGTTTCACCCCGTCGGCTTTTGGGATTGCAGAGGGGAAACGTTTCGAAGGACGGGAGCAGCGGAAGCAGTGCCAGGGGTTGGGTGTTGCTGTGACATCACCGGTGCTATCATATCTCCGTGGGGTGATCCGTGGTGACCGTACTGTCCTATAGTGACGGGGTGCTGTTTGAATAACTTAACAATTTAGCCGCAAGCTGAAGAAACCAAACAGGGCAATTTGCGATCTTTGAAAAATGTTAGTACAGTTCGCTTATGCTAACATATTGAGCAAAGAGAGTAAGTTCTGCGAGATAAATTGATTAAGAGTTAAATCGTATCATTCTAAACTGAACCTTTTTGAACCATTTTAATCCAGTGTTGACTTCCCCCACCCCTGACTGTGGTACAGTCCTCTCCAGTTGTGTCTTATACATGGTTGTCATCTTTCTAGGACAAGACAGGAGACTGATAACTGCACTGGATACAATCACATGTCAGAAATGCAGCTGGGCTCAAAACATCTGATACACGTCGATTTTTTTAATTTCATTAAAATTAGGTCCATGAACTGACCAACATGTCCCTGCAGTTACTTTATGAAGCACAATGACTGCCTCTTTTGATGCTTAATGGCCCCATCACTTACAGACCAAAAACAGAAATCAGCTGGTTTTGATCTGTTATGTCATATATAAATGTTATGCATATAACATTTCCTTTATGTAAAAGGGATACAAAATAATAAGAGTAATATTAGAATTTTGGAAGATCTAGAAACCGTGATTATCTTACAGTTCTTCATGAGAACGTTAGTGTAAATGTTTTTTTTTCTGAGGCATCACATAAAAAATTCCCAGCTTCGGGCAGAGAGTCGGTCACCTTAAAGCACCCCCCCAGCCCCTGGGGGCCTCGGCAGACCTGCCCTGTCAGTGGCTCAGGTTCCTGTGTTCTCCTCTTTCCCAGGGAGCGACATTGACAATGGCTATCAGTGTACATCCTCTCTGCCTCAATTCAGTCTTCGGAGAACATACACACACACACACACACACACACACAGACTCACATGCGCACAAATGCACATATTCAGAATATTTCATTTGACGGGGGGGGGGGGGGGGGTCTGG
>JAODJW010000007.1:14027529-14039477 GCA_026777045.1 Hyperopisus bebe
GGTACTGAAAGTGGCTCAGATGAGGAGTAGAGTCATTAGCAGAGTCGCTGACCTGTGTGGCTAAGAGAGATTTGATCTGAAAGCAGGCGGGCGGCCAGTGACACTGAGCACTGCAGAAATGTCAACCTGCATGCTCGACAGCATGGGGACATGCTGGATTTTGTAGTTTATCTATGTCATGCAGGATGCAAATACTTTGCAGAATTCCGGAGCGAAACTATAAAAAGCCATCGTCGTTTTCATGTTGAGGGTGTGCTTCTCGGTTAGAAGGAACAGTATATTTAATTAAATATTAAATTACATTTTACAGTAGTAATATGAGGGATATTTCACACTGTCTGAATGGAACCAGACGTATTATGTCAAAATTAATTGGGAAATTCCACACAGACGCTAGGCGCTTCTTATCTTGGTGCCAGCTCCTTTGGGGTCAGGAGCTGGCTCATCTACCATAAATAACGTGCTTGAAGTGTATTTATTAAATAATCACTGTCTCCCTTTTCCTCTCAGTCAGAAGCTCACCCTCTTAAAAGAGATGCTGGCTGGATGTGGAGCCGGGACATGTCAGGTACTGTAGGCTGTTCCCCCTCTCTGTGCCTGGTACAGATCTGATCTCCCCTCATGAACCCAGTGTAGGGCTGACTTCTATATATACACAGCTTACAGCTGATCTTGCTTAATGTGGAGTCGATCTCTCCTAATGTTGGACTGAACTCCTCACTTTTAACAGAATTTAGGGCTTACCTCATTATATACACAGTGTAGAGCTGATCTCTCTCTTAGCGTAGAAATACTCTCTCTGCATGTGGACAGTTTAGGGATGGCTTCATTATATAGACAGTGTAGGACTGATCTCTCCTAATGCAGTGTTGATCTCACTTCATTCAGCAATGTAGGGCCAGTCTCCATCTTTACACAGTTAGGGCTGATCTCTTTCAATGTAGAGCTGATCTCTCTTCATTTACACTGTATAGGGCAGATCTCTCTTAATGTGCAGCTTGTCTTCCCATGTGCACAATTTAGAGCTTGGTTCTGTTTAACCCAATGCAGAGCTGATCTCTCTTCATTTACAGAATATACAACTGTCCTCTTTATGGATATACATGCAGAACAGTACACATTGTGGTCAACCTCAAATAACAATTATAGCCTTAATAAAACCTTGCAGAATAATATAGCACTGTTCTGCTGAATATTTGTGTTAAAGCAGTGAGAGAAATTTTCTGTCGGTTTGCTCTGCCTCACGATGTCCTTGTGAATTGTTTGCTTTGGCTGCCAAGTCCAGCGTTGCTAGTTTGTTCTGGATACTTGGTAACGTTGTGTTGCTGTCTGTGGTTAAAGGTCATTATTACTACTCCTATGGAGATGCTGAAGATTCAGCTGCAAGACGCTGGACGACTCGGTGAGGAACTGAAAAAATGAGGAAATTTTCAAGGACACGAAAGTGTTAGGTTACATAAATGTATAAATGCTGCCCTCGTGTGGTCAAAATTATGTATGTGTTTATTTTTAGCGCAGTTGTCTCATTGCCATTCTGTCGTTCTCTCTTAGACAGGGACACTGCGTCTCAGTAACGAACTGTTTATTTGCACATAGATATCTGAGTTTGTTTTTGTCTTATCCGTTTTTCACCTTTATCTGTCTGTTTCCCCTCTGGTTTACCCCTAACCCCTGAAGGTCTTTTTTGTGAGTTTGTTGGCCTGTCTCCATCATTTTCTGTGTCAGACTCATTCACCTGGGGCATTGTGGGCCCTTCAGCCTAATGTGATTACATCATGCTGATGATGTCATACATGTGATGTCGCTCTCCTTAGAGGCCCAGAGGAAGTTAATGCCCGAGGCAGCGGGGACGTCAGTGGGAGCCAAGTCTCCCACAGCTATGCAGCTGACCCGCGATCTGCTGAGGAGTAAAGGCATCGCAGGGCTCTACAAAGGGCTGGGAGCTACACTGCTCAGGTACTCTCCACTGTGCGGTACACGCACACACACACACGGGAACATGCGGATCAGCACACACGCTAGGGGAACAAGCAGATCAAAACACACGCTAGGGGAACATGAAGGTCAGCACAAAGGCTAGGGGAACATGAAGGTCAACACACACAGTAGTGGAACATGCGGATCAATTCACATGCTAGAGAAACATGCAGATCAGCACACACGCTATTCGAACATGCGCTGTGCACACACGCCAGTATGCGATGTGTACACACAGACACGCTACTGGAACATGCAGATCCAAACACATGCTAGTGACAGATGTCGTTTAGCACACCAATGCTAGGGGAACATGCGGGTCAGCACACGCAAGTTAAGGAGTCATATAAATCAAAAGGCATGTTAGGCGAACGTCAAATGCGTATGAACACTCCAGAGGAATGTTCAGATCAATAGCCTCACTTAACAGGAATCCAATACGCTTATTTACTGAAGGGCGAGACACAGATCACCGGGAGGACGTCTCTACTCAGAGGATTACTTTATGAACTAGGAAGCGTTTTGCTTCAGATTAAGTATTAAAAGAGTGTAGTGTAACTAAAATCTATTTAATTTTCCAGTCACCCATGCATCCATTCATTCGTTTGTCCATAGCTGCCTTTCCAGTGCAGAGTCCCTGTGAACAACAACAACAACAACAACAACAACAACAACAATAATAATAATAATAATAATAATAATAATAATAATAATAATAATAATAAATTAGGAAGAATAGTCATGGAAGGTGGATGGCTGAATTTAAATTTGTATATATTGTATATATTTATTTCTATATTTTATCACTATACAGTGCTCACAGAATTTCTGGGGATGCTTGCTTAATTCAGTAAAAATATTTCAAATTTATTGGTTTTATAGCAAAAATCATTACTTTATTTCTTTGTTTATGGAAAGATATATATATATTATCACATTAGAAACAACCAGTAGATTTAAGTAAGACATTCATTTCAAGTAGTAATAAACTGAAATCCAAATTATAGCTCTGGAAGAGCTGTTCTGAGTTAAAAAGTTCATTGAGAAGCATCATTTTTTGCTTTTTGATTAGTAACACCTTTGCAAGAACATAAAACACCAAACATTTGTGTTCCGTATCCCTTTGGGACTGAATGAGTCAGTCAAAAAATTATGACGCTTTATAAAAAGAAAATGTCTGTATGGCAGATACGTGCAGATATCTAAAACATTGCGTTTTATGAAACCAATAAATTTGCAGCATTTGAACAAGCAGCCCAAGACTTTCTGATAGCTCTGAATATTTTATGCTCAGGCTAAACAGATTAAAAACAGAATTAGAAGGAAAAAAATTGTGCTTTAAATAACTGCGTAGCAGCTATAGCAGGTAGAAGTGATATTTGTTAAACACTGAAGTTTGCAGTGTGTGAGCACACTTTGGCCTCAAGAGGGCACTCCTGGTCTGTTTGGTCATAAGTACGTTCAGATGGATCAGGTCATTGGTCAGGGTGAATGTCTGTGATTGGACGGCATCTGGCCGTGTCAACAGCCTCCCTCTCCCCCTCTGCCCCAGGGATGTGCCCTTTTCCATCATCTATTTCCCTCTCTTTGCCAACCTGAATGACCTGGGCAAGCGTGGTGCTGAGGGTCCTGCTCCCTTCTATGTGTCCTTCATCTCAGGCTGCATCGCAGGCAGCACAGCTGCCGTGGCTGTCAACCCTGTGGATGGTGAGTTGGGGGGTGGTGGGGGGGGGGATCGTGACCCCTCCTGTCAGGGGTGGGTTGGTTGTTTCTGGGGCGCCACACAAAAAGTCACTTTGGTACTCCCTGCCCTGCCCCCCATTGTAGTGACTATGTGTGGCCAGCAGGGGGCCCCAAAACCCATAAATGTGTGCAAAAATGGTCATTGAACTGTACGTGAATTGACGTATGTGTTGTCTGTGCACATGCATAGGTGTGTGTGAACAAGCATTTTTAGCAGCATGAATGTGTGTTTTACTGTATGTCGGTGTGTGTATGTAATACTTCATGTGTATGAATGTACATGTTTCTTTTATTGCATATTTGTGCTCCCACTGTGCACATAAATGTTTTTCACCTTTGTGAAGTGATAAAGACCATACTGGTCTGTGTATGTGAATCTGTATTCACTGTTACAGTGATAATTTGTGTATGAGTGTGATTACTTGCTGTTACAGTAATAAAGACCAGACTGCAGTCTCTAACGCGCGGGAGTCAAGAGGACACGTACACCGGGGTGACAGACTGCATCAGGTAAACCTACAACACGTATCTGCCTTCTCACTAAAACCTTGTCTCTCAAAGAGCTTACCTTGTGCTCCACAAACAGCACCGACTGTATGATATTAACACACTGCTGTGTGCGGCTGCTAATTATCTCCCATTTTATTGTTTTTTTGCACATTTTCCATAGCACTCTCTGGAATAAACACTGCTCTAAAATTTACCTGTTGATTCAGTGTTTATTTTATTGACCTGGTTTTCTAATCTTCCTTTTCATATGTAAGTAGCTATACAAGCTGTATGTATGTGCAGTGTTTCCTAACCTGGTCTTTGGGGTCCCCCAGACCAGGTCCAAGTTTTTGCTCCCTGGTAGGGAGCTCACAAGGAGCAAAAATGTAGACTGCCTCGAGGTCCCTGAGGACCGAGCTGGGAAACACGGACATAGGCAGTAACAAGAGAGTTTCCTACAGGGGAGTGAAAATGTGAACTGTTTGGCCGGAAGCAGGGAGGGAGCAAAAATGTGGACTGTCTGTTGGTCCCCGAGGACTGGGTTGGGAAACACTGCTGTGAAGTATAAATGATAGACAGAAGGGGGCAGTGTTGCTTTTTAAAAAAAGGATGATAGTAAAGGTGACACAAGCAGATCACCTCATGCACTTTTCTTCACTCCACAGAAAGATCCTTCAGCGGGAGGGTCCCACTGCCTTCCTGAAGGGGGCGTACTGCCGAGCCCTCGTCATCGCCCCCCTGTTTGGCATCGCTCAGGTGGTCTACTTCCTGGGTGTAGGGGAGTTCATCCTCAGCTTCCTTCCAAAACGGGGCAATTAACCGCCTCCTCTCCCCCTTCCCATCATGCAATGCACCAGCTGGGGCCCCTACCCCAGTGGAATGGGGGGGGGGCTTACTTGGGGTCCCAGCACATTGAAGACCAGCTGAGATCTGTGTAATAGTGTATTATTGAATGTTGTGCTTTTTTGGAGCGAGTGTAAGTGGGAAATTTGTTTGCCAAGATGCATTGGGTGGGGGAGACAGGGGTGGCTAGCGTGTCTGCCAGCCTTCAGTGTAATGCCCCCACCTCAATCACCTTATTCATCTAATTAATCAATGTGATATTATCAAAACTGCCACGTGATCAAATGCTGCCCCAAACAGGCAACCATCTCAGTTTCTGTAAAATGCCCTGTTCCTACAGACGGAAGCGCTAAACCATCAAAGCACTCAGGTCGGTTAGGCTGAGAGACGCCAGCATAACGATGCATTTCTATTCACTTTTAGCGGGAATCAGATAATTAAATGCAACAGGTACTTAAACTCAGCAGGCCTATGAACCAGCCATGCAAAGGAATCTGGGCAGAACGCAATCCATGATGCAACCTAGCATGCACTGTAGTCAGGCGGCTGGCTCGGCTCGTCCGCTAGCCTTGCAGAGGACCTTGCTCATTATAGTGTCCCCGAGCTCTGGGAAATTTGTTTCCCTCTCGGAAAAAGTATGTTGGGGAGATGGGAGCACAAGTGAGACCTTAATGTGGGGCGTCTATATCATCATACGACATGGGCACTGGGTCCAGGGATGAGAAAACTGGCAGCTTCAGGGTTCAAAGTTTTTCTTATTAGGCTTATTATGTGAGAACCAAACAGAACAAGTTCTAGGCTGCAAAGTTCTAGGCTGCAAACAGCAGAAGCACTGAACCACAGCTTGAGCCGGCGGCTTACTTTTGCAAGAGATCTCCTGAGGAGTCAAGAAATTTGGAAATGGAGACTTGCAAGTCAGATAGTCTGCCCCCTGGTGGTGGAGATAATCATTACCTAATTGATTGATGACACCTCCCTTGCTGTTCCACAGTAGCCTGCCAGTACCACCCACACTACGCAGCTGTGACAGAATATGCTTTTCTGATTGGATGGATTTTTTTTCCCTTTGTTGCGCCTGTTTAAGTGCAGTTATCAGTAGGCGGACCAGGCAGGTTTAAACCCTTTGAAGGAGCTAACTTGTATGTAATGGGACCAGAGGCAAAAATCGACATTGTGAGTTCGCCCGCCTGTCTGGATGTTGATACACGTGGACCTAGCTGGAGCTAAACCACGCTGCTGGCTTGGGATGTGTCGCATTTTAACGTCACGACTGCATTGTAATCATGAAGTGCAATTTGGCAATATGCTATGATGTCGTGGAGCGGAATCAGCTTGTCTATATATCAATCTCTTGTTTTTCTTAATATCTCTATATATTTGTATGTATCACCTTATTGAGTCTATCTGCGTGTCCACATACAGTGTATTTGCGCAGAGATGACACAGATTTTAGCTGTGTCACCTTGTTGTTGTTATTTTGAATGTGTAGCTTACTTGCCCAGCTACCTCTCCCAGATCCCGACTCGGCACTTGCTGTTGCGCCTTGTAACAGCAGGAATCGACGGGGACAGTGATTCCTTACCACGTACTGTGTAAGAAGGCCGGCGGAACATTAAAAGCAATTCCCTAAATCCCGAAAGAACCCCCCCCCTGCGTCTCACCTCTGCCATTTAGGGGGTTAGGGCTGGGGGGTGGGGCTGCCACAGTTTTGGCAATTAGGAGTCGCTACAAGGCTCTGTCTCCTTCTTACCAAAAAGGCTTTCCCAGTAACTCAGGCACTGGAGCCAAATCCTCATGCCAGACACCCATCATGTGACCAGTTTGCAATTCCACAGAAACGACAGCCAGTACGATAAGGCAGAGGTTCCGTGTATCTAATCATACATGATTAAGTGGCATTTTTGAAATCTGCTTGATTACCTATTTGTATAATGTCTCTTTGGGTGCAATTTCAGATGCATTGAGTATAAGCCATGGGAGGGGGGGGTACTGTTTATCGTGGCCTCCTGCAGTACGGTGTGCACCTCCAGCACTGTTCCAGTCACCTGACATGTGGGTGTGTCCTTTTTAGACTCCTCCTCCCCACGAGCATGCTGACCAAACAGGCGAGGTGCTCATGTCAATCGTCTAGTATCCAAGGCTAAGTTGGGACCAGTCAGGATTAAAACAGGGAAAACGGATGAGTTTCCCGTGACCTCCCAGTGACCCCAGTTATACTGTTATGGCATTTATGAATATTCCATCTGCAGGCTCATCTCATATTAGTGTTGTCAATATCGTTATTGATATTCTTATTAGAGCTCCTTAGATGTTAGGGCATACCCTTTGAGTGTGATGACATGTCGATTCGTTTCCTGCTCTGTGAATGTGAACAGAATATGTGAAGACGTTGTAGTGACTGGCTGTATTTTCATGTGTTTTTATGCGTGTATTGGTTTGGCGCCGTACTAATCCGTGCTCCATGTTTAGCTTGGGGGGGAGGGGTCTTGCAGGGGGTGGGGCACACAAGCCCCACCCACCCATCCCTACCCATCTTTGCCCCACCCCCCAATTTCACTCCCTCTTAAGGAGGACCTAAACACCAAAAACACCCCACAAAAATTCAGAAACAATAGATATTGTTGTAGGAAAAGCACAAGGACAAGTGTGAGACACGAGCACAGAAGCGTCCCTGAAGGTGATCCCCTTTCAACCTGCAACACAATCATCCCCACGCAGGGACAGCACACAGCAAAGCAGGATATGTAGGGATGACCCAAGCACTAGTTTACAGCTTGTAGTTGTAGATGCTACTTTTACAGAATGTAAAACGGTGAAGTTTTTTTGGGTTTACGGAAGTGAAATAGTCATTCCATCTTGGCGCTTTTTCTATAGACTATATATGTATATATATTCTATATAAATCTCTATGTAATATCTATGTATTTATAAATGATAAGTTAGGTGGGAGAATGTATCCAATATTAGGGTAGTATGAATATTGTTGATTAGTTTTGATTAGACGTTGCCCGGGTAACGCTCATCATCCGCTCAATGTTCCATGTTGAGGGAGCAGCTTATCCGAGACGTCTGGAATACTACGCAAGACCAAAAGCGGCACACCTAAGCAGTCGTACAATAGACGGGGCTTCAGCTTCCGGTCCCTCTGCTCCCCTCTACCTTCCTCCAAGAGGAATCGTGCATCGGAGCACTTTAGAAACACAGTAGCCCCTCATGTCTGACGGAGAGAGGGGGGTGTTGAACAGAACAGTTATGTGTATGTACGTGAGTTTGTGTGTGTGTGTGTGTTCGTGTGTATGTGTGAGAGAGAAACGGAAGCACTGCATTGTGATGTCATCGTGACCATGTGATGAATTCAAATGAAACAGACTAACAGTGCTGTTCCTTTGACACAGATTGATGTCCAATTAAATGAAATGATTATGTGTCCCTGCCTGAGTGTCCTCTTATTTCACTTCTAGGATAAATGCGATTCCCCTGGCCTTCAAACTGGCCACCCCAAACCATTAAAGGGTTTCCCAGCCTCTCAGGTTCTCGCTTCCTGGTATCCTCACCACATGGTGATAAATTACTGTTTCGACCCAGTGCTGCAGACTGGTTTCCATTAGAACAAGAAGAAGCAGGTGTCCGGTCCCACGGAATGGTCTCTTAGTGGCTTTTAGTTTTACTGTCCATATAATTTCATAGCGGATGTGATTATGGTATTTACTTTGAGGTTTATTATTTCAAGATGTATTTAACTGCATGACTTGTTTCGCAGTTAATTATGACAAATCTTTGCAGAACATTGTTGACGTAACGGATACCTGATCATATGTCACCTGTTAGGTTTTACTGTGCCTCATTTCATGAGCCAGGTCTGTCAAAATTTGAACGAAATGTGTCTCTGACAAATATTGACATTGAGGCTTCTAACTTAACCACCAATATTAAGTAAGTAACTAATCAGCAAGGCTGGACTTATGCATGGGTGGAGCTGGGCTGGAGCCCAGGGGCCCCCGAGTTGTTGCAGCAACATTTAGTACAACAATTTCTGCTGTAGGAAGGGCCTCACTCCCCTAAATTTGGCCCAGGTAATCATACCCCCTGGGGCCACAAATCACAAAATGGTGAATCAAAAAAGAGCCACACACTCTAGAGGGAATGGAAATTATTTTGTTGAGTTGTAAAGCTTTTAAACTTACATAAGTATTCTGCACAGAGATAACTTTATTGAGGTTAAATGTATCATACTTCTGGGGGCTGACTTTATCATCCGAAACTCCAGAGATAACACGTTTGAAATATTTCTTTTATCAGAACCCAAAGTTATGTCTAGGTTTTAATGTTTTACAGAAGATTCCGCCAGTGCTTGTGGAATGAATCACCAGCTTTCTGTGTGTTATTTTTAAAAGTCATCGCCTAGCTGTCAATATGACGACTCATCGGCCGTTTCTACCTTTTAAGAATCGGAAATTCTGTGTCATGGGGTAATTTTTTATGTAACCTGTTTTCAAAGTTTTTCAAGATGCTTCCAAACTCTGTCCATCTTCTTTGTAACCACATTTCCTATAATGCTTGAGAGATATATACAATACACACATGCAAAAAAAGTGAAGAACTGGAGGACGTCTTAATGAAATTGTACATGAAGCATCCAGCTTACATGGGCTGCAAGCTTGATAGGCTGCAATGCTGTAGATCAGGCAATTGGACAGTACACTGTGAAACAGAACATATTCGCCATTGGCTACAACAGATTATGTACGATGGTGACGTGACCACCTCAAGGCCTCAAGCTGTGTGCATCCACAGCCAGATGTGTTCAGCTGAGATGCTCTGTAACTTCATCCCAAGGTCGTTTAACCTCTTTATCTTCACCACTGCTGTGTCACCCTGCTTCGTTTGTCTGAGCGATCATCATTTACCTCGCTTCATCGCTGCTTTCACATTCCGCTGGCATCTTGTCTTTTCAAACAGCGTGCTTTCAATTTGCAACTATGTAACATTTCACTTCAGCGTGAATGGCTGGAAATGGTTCTAGAAGGAAATAAAAAACAAATGGATCAATTCCAAGGTCATATATTCCCATCATCTTCCTGGGCGTGATTCATTACAGCTCATAGACGTTTTCGGTGACCTCTTTAAAGCTCTTTTAAATCCCATTGTGTAAGAAGTAGCCTACTCAGATTTAACTATGGCAATTATTTTCTTGGAGGAAATGAAAAAAATATATGTCAAGGTCATTTTATTGCTTTTTGTGTTGCTGATTTACCATGTTAGAGATACAGGCATCTCTGGGGCTACCTTGATTTCTAGTGAACAAAAACATGCAAAAGGTCTAGTTTTACTTTAAAAAGAAACAGACACGTAGAAATTTATAATTGATGTCATTTTAGGACTATTCCTCTGCTCTTGCCTGCAGTTTCAAGTAATGCCTTTTTTTGTATGTTATGCTAAGTGCTTCAGTGAGTGTTGAATATCAAACCACTTTAAAACGGTCCGTGGGCTTAAGATGCAATTTAGTCAAAATCACGTTAAAAGTGGAAAACAATGTTGTAAGAAGGCCTTTGGTTCAAAGGCTGCCACTCTGCTTAAATCCCATTGAAAAGGGAGGCAATAAAATAAAGGAGAATAGATCATGTAACAATGCAGCCTGGTAAAGCAATGCTTCACAAATAAGGACACACGCCAGGCAACCTCAAAGGCTGGCGAGTTTTTTCAGCAGCTCTCTCTGTCACAAAGAGCATTTGTTACTGAGAATAACACTCAGGCGGATTAAGGAGTAATCCGAAAATTGCGAAACGAGCAACTTGCTTTTGATGAAAGCATTGACTAATCAGCGAGATAATAAACGAAAAAGGAACCATTTCGTTAAAAATTAATTTCTTCGGTCAAATATCTCCACCCAGATTGGCTATTCGTGAAGCTACCATAAGCACAGTTTAACAATAATCTCTTTCACGTCATTTTCTTTCATAACAGAAATGTAGATCCTGTTTTGGTTGTTTGTATTAGAATTTAATGTAAAAGGATTTTAAACCACCTATAGGGGGCATCAGAAGCTTTCCAGTGGTTGCTAATACCTGTCAGATAATACTTTCATAAAAACATGCCATTGTTATTCATTTATTTATGCTTATTAGAATCCTTCTAGCCCTGCATATTGCTACGGCAACAATAGTGAAACTGCTGCCTCTGGTGTTTAACGCAATGCTGTTAAAGAGAGACACACACATATAAGCTGTAGGTAGGGAAGATGAAATGTTCCTGATGGTGATCATTTTCCCTATGCATCCATCCATTTTCCCATTACGCCTTATCTAATGCAGGATTGCTGGAAGCCTGTTATAGGAAATATAAGGTGTAGAAGGGATGGTAATCCATTGCCGGGCACAGAAGCACATGACAGAAAATACAGGAAAATCAGCTCAACAAAATATGGGTTTTTTAACTGTGAAGAGAACATGCAAAATCACATGCACAGAACCAGGCTTTAAATTTCGCCGTAAATTTGTGTGTGTGTGCTTATGAGAACCTTTCTGGGTGTACCCCACCTTACACTGCATGCAACCTGCAGCATGCTCTGCATCACCAGGACGCTAAACGGATCAGCAGTTGATATGTCTGTATTTCCTTAAATATTTACAAAGTGTTGCGATGGGTTAGCGCCCCATCCTGGGTTGTTCCCTGCCTTGTGCCCATGGCTTCGGGGATCAGCTCTGGACCCCTGCGACCCTACATAGGGCAAGCAGGTGTAGAAAATTGATGGATGGATGGATGGATTAGTGAAGTGCTATTTGTACTTGAATTGTGGAAGTTTTTAGGCCCATATACAACTGCTAGACTTTCTTTCTTTAAAGCTTGCAGCATTTGAAATAAATTGCTTTGAAATAGGAGTTAATGTTTGTTTTATA
>JAODJW010000007.1:14048285-14065352 GCA_026777045.1 Hyperopisus bebe
CACACACGCGCGCTATTTAGAGATACCAACCAACGTAACGCTAAGATCACACACACGCGCTGGAGATACCAACCAACGTAACGTTAAGATCACACACACATGCGCTATTTAGAGATACCAACCAACGTAACGCAAAGATCAGACACGCGCGCTATTTAGAGATACCAAGCAACGTAACTGGATGTCGCCGGACTGGCAGGAGGAGACCCACGTGAAATGAGGAGAGCTATATATATATATATGTTTACTGATTAACCAGTGCACTGCATTTCACTGTGGTTGTCTTTGTAGGTACCTTTACATGCTTGCATTACAGGACACTCCTCTTAAACCGGTTATAGTAATCAGTTATAACTCCATATATGACAAATTACAACATTGATAATTCACTAACCGAACATCATCTGAGTGAGTGAGGCTATAGCCAGAGATCCGTCTAGGCTTCTGTAATTGAACGAAAATTACTAGCTAAACTATAGCGTGAATGTAGCAATACGAGGTATAAGCTATATTTGATCAAAAAATGCAGAATGTGACATTTCCTTCAACTCCATATCTGACAAATTACATTTAACATCTTACATAATGTATAATGATCACTTTCTAACAGAGCTTACGTCGTTTCTGTAAGGCCACACCTCCTTTGATCGTTCCAAGCTTCCGTACCTGAATGATCTCCTTAGCCCAGATATGCTCACTTCTGACCAATTTAGACTTGTCACAGAAAGCCTCTGGAGACGAAAGCTAGAAGGGTAGCAGTTTGCGGACAGAAAGAATCTGTAGTTTCGGCTGTACCGTAATTGAGTTTCTCTCTCTCTCTCTCTCTTTTTTGCAAGTACAACGCTTAATCCAAACCCTAAAATTGCCCTCATGTTTCCATTGAATTAGACACACTCCAGTGACAAGCTTATTAGATCTATTCAGAATATTTTCCTAATTTCACAAATAATATATTCAAATGGTTTCAAGCATGTAGTCAGTGCATACGGTGTAATTGCACTGATAGCGGAGCTTGTTTTTTTCTCTCCATCATCCAGGAGAGTACAGATCACATGCTTAACATAAAAAAACAAATAAAACCACTGTGTTTCTGCCAGCCAGGCATGGAAATTACCAGAACACAAACGAGGGAGGTACCGGACCGCGAACAACTGACCTCAAATTTCAATCCGCTGATTTTTTTTTTGTTGCCGTCATGGAGAATTTAACACTCAGCTGTGTGTGATCTCCACTTAAACCTGGTTTAACTATAACAATTCCTTAGAGGAAATCACCCAGTGAAACAAGTGATTATTCTAATTGGCCATCCTATTTTTTTCTCGGAGACTGCCGGCCCTTGGCCAATCAACTGCTACATCCTCTAGTAGCCGGCCAACCACAAAAGGCAGACTACCTCAGCAGACGCCTCACTGCAGACTGTAATGGACGAGACTAACCTTGTCTTTATGTGCTGCAGGTACAGCATGTTATCCACCTTCCTGTTGGAATAAGTGACTCACATCTAATGGGCTGAGCTACAGACCAGCTCAGACTGAAAGATTATTTATTCTCAAAAGCTTCACTCAAGCTGGTAGTGGGTCCTTACGTGCCAGTATTATTCTTTAAATACCTATCAAACACACTGGTGCTGGAAACTGCTTCCAGGTTTCGCATCTGCCTGCTGGGTCAGGCTGTGTGCAGCTTGCTGGGGTGAGTTATTTGTGCCCATGTCTGGAAGGTCCAGATCCCGTGGCCAGCTGCGTAATCGCATCGCCGCTGGGTCCGTCTGCAAGGCCTTTAACCGCAATTTCTCCAGAGATGCCGGCAGGCCCTGCCCTCTGATCCTCACCTGCGCGTCTTTTCGGACAAGAGCGTCTGGCGAATAAAGACATGCAAATATGTATCGAACGTGGGAGGTCCAGGCAGCCGGCAGAGAAAGACATGCTGTTCAGAAAGTTTCATTAGTAGCAACCTTCCATGCTCTGTCATTATTACAACTATGTAAAACGTAATAAATAACCCAAATTATCATGCACTCATGCCTGGCAGTAATGATAATGACATTTGAGCCTCCCTGTAATTAACAATTTCTGTTAATTTCTAATTACCTGTTTTATCCTGTTATTTTTATTAACATAGTTCTGTAATTAATGCATTAGTTGGTTGTTGGATTCCATCCTCAGGTCATATAATACTTATTGTGATATATCACCATGACTACTTTGATGTAAATGAGAATTAATGATTGCAGTTGAAATGATCCATACTTATAATTAACCGGCTCCGTGTTTGTTCACCGTTCTTAGGAAAGCTAATCGTTGGCTTTTGTTTTTCCTGAATGACAATTATAAGAGCTACGCATTTGAACTGAAGCACCTGTTGGATGTGATGATTATATGCCAGCCTGTTTGAAATGCGTGTTGGTAAATATAAGATCTGTGTTTACAGTCATGTGATGCTCAGCATCCTGTTATAAATGGATGTCTTAACATACAAAAAGCAGCACTGCGCTGGCCAGCCAGCCAGCCCCCTTTCTACAAGCTTACGCCTCCCTCAAGCTATGCTCACACACAGCTGAAATGCAGATGGCATCTCGCCTTTTGCTAATAATACGGTTACTATGCACAGAGCACTTGGTTACTAGAGTTTATTGCTGCCCTGAAATTCAGAGCAGCGTCGAGTGCTGACACTGAGTGCTCTCGTCAACCGATCCCCGTGTGCATGTGCGCGTGTGTGTGTCAAATTTGCGCTCCGACCGTCCTGGCTGCTGGGGTGCCCCCAGCTCTGCCACTAATTGCACATATGCAGGGCAGATGATCTTGGGGAGGCGTATTTGTGCATGGTGCCGCATGTGCACACGTCACTTTGGCGATGCTGGGGAAATGACCTGTGTGTCAGGACTGTCTCTTCTCCATCGCCCCCGGGGATGAAAAAGTGCCTCCAAATTTATCTATTCACATGACCTTCCGGGATTTACCTTTCTACATGTCGATTTATGTGCGTGAGCGGAGCAACTGAAATAACATAATAACTACTGAGGTTTCATCCCTCCTTCTGACCTGTCTGTTGCATGGTCATATTGCGATGATGCGGGCTTAGTGATATGGCCATATTGCGCTGCATTATCCACCAGCAGCTGTGGGGCTTCCAGAAGTATAAAGAGCAGTATCTGCCCAGCCTCAGTCCTCAAGGGCCCTCTGAACTCACTGCATTCTCACTCCAGTGTGGGTCTTAATTGCAGTATTGAAAAAAAATTAGATAGCACGAGGCGTTTCAGCTGTCAATCACGTCCTTATTGAAAATGCATTTTCTAAAAGATTTTGGTCCTCGAGGATGAGGACGAGAAAATGATGGTTTCGATTCTTCGCTACACTTGGGGGCCCTCACACTTAGGAGGGGATTTGTAAACGCACTGGCACTATCGGGGTAAGAGTCTATGTGCATGTGTTACTGCATTCGTGTAGGTGTGGACAAAGATGCCGGGAACATTTAGAGCAGCCACCAGTTCGCTTGGTAAAGCACTTGGCACGTGGTCTCCCCAGGACGCCCCTTCTCCCCGGGCCAGCACTAGGGTCACAGCCTCGGGGGACTTGGACCAGACGTGTGGCTATGGCAAGCCTGGGCTGATTGATGAGGACTCCCCTCTGAGTGTGGATTACATCTCAGGCTTTGTGCCTCAAAACAAATCCTCAGTTAACACAGCTGGACTCAGTCACATCAAACAATGAGTTTATACGTTATAGACGAAAAACAAACAGGCCTGGGAAAGTGATAGGAACAGGCTCAACTGGAAGTAAGGCACATATGCAGTATCTCAATCGCCATCAAGGAAATGTGGGTGTGTAGCCAAATGGACTGCCTAGATACTGGTACACTGCCTACTATCTTTTTACAAAAACCTTTTAGTGTAGCTTTTAATAGTAAACTGGGGCTGACTTCACTGTATTTGTCCTATGAAATATCTCTGGGACAGCACAGCAGGATCAATGAGAGCTGCCTTCTCTCTCCGTTCCGGTTTATCCTCGTCGTCTTACATACATCTCACATGCAAGTATCTCTTCAGATAGCTCAGAAACACGTGGCAATACCCAGAATGCAAAAAATAAAATATTCAGGTATCTCGGCAGCATTTCAAAGAGCAAACATTTCCGCATATGACACTAACGGCTGTGAAAAAGAGGGCGCACAGGCAAACCGCGGGATTATTATTTGTCGTCACTGACGACTGGCTTAACCGACTTTGCATTGGTCATTCCTCTGGCAGCCATTCAGTTAAACCGCGCAGTGATTGACGGGGCACAGTAATCCCACACATGTGGGAGCTGAAGCTGAATGTCTCCCATCAGTCAAAATCCTATCAAAATGCACACAAACTGCACGTATTATCCATAAACAGACAAATATTTCCTGTACGATTAGTGCTCTCCCCCGTACTGTGTGTCTGTCCTCATTCTCCGTGTCTCACATCTTCCCAAAGACTCCCTCAGCCTCCAATCCAGGCTATTATTAGCTTCTCTCACTGTGGCGGGGGGGGGGGCGCGGTGGGGAGGGTGTGGGGGAGGGAGAAGCAGTGGGCCAGGAGAGAGAACTGATGGCATGAGCTGAAGCAGACTGGGAGGGGAGAAGATGGCTGACGCGTATATAGGTCATAAAATCAATGGGAATCAGGTTTTTTCATAAGGCAAAGATGGAGATATTTATGGAGATCCAGAAAGGTGAATGTGTCTGAGAAAGGTACAGGGAGGTCACAAGACTGGCTGAGTTTACACTGATGATGTGTGTGTGCACGTGTGTGTATATGCGCGTGTGTGTGTGTGTGTGTGTGTGTGTGGGAAGAAGTAATGTACGCCAGCCAGCTGTGCCAGAGGATGAAATATTTATATGTTATGAGAATATAGCTGCATAGCTACAAACTGTGTCAAATATGATCTGGGGTTAGTGTGCATGAGCCATATACAGAGAGTGAGAGTGAAAAACACACACATACGAAGGCATGAGGCAAGATGCTGAAAGATGCAGGAGAGATGTGAGGTGGAGAAGAGCGGGTGTAGGGAACAGATGGAAGGCCTGCAGATGCATTAAAGTACTGACACCAGTATCAAAGTAAAACCACAGGCTGGTATGACAAGATTTAAGAAATGGTGAGACAGTGCAAGACCTTGGCAGTGAAGGTGAAGGGATAAGGAGAGAGATGTGGGGGGGGGGGGGGGGGGGGGAGGGGGGAGTAAAGGGGCAGGGAAGGGCACGAGGTGAGTTTGGAGGAATAGAGTGAGAGATAAACTGCGCGTAGAGGAGCTGAAAGAGGAAGGAGGCGAGTGCAGAGACACAGCTTTCAAATCTGGCGAGTTAAATGTTCTCCTAAACGAAGCTGAGTCAACCATCACTTGTAAGGGAGATCGCTCAGGGTCACAATTGTGGCAGTTCTCCCCAGGCACCGAAGGAAGCGTTTATTCAAGTCACAAACAAGCCGCGTTTAAAGAAAAAAGCCCCCAGATGTAATACAACTTGACATTTTGGCAGCCAGGAAACACAGGCTTGAGGTAGCAGGTGTGATGATCATACCGTTTCTAATTATTATTGTCCTAATAGGATGGGTATCGGGGGGCGGAGTGTAGGGGGAATGAGCGTGCTGATTTGCTGTTTGCCATGGATGGGAGGAGTTTCATTGTGTACTGACATCAGCATTCAAACGTGTGAGAATAAGGAGAATGACATCATGTCCTTGAAATATAGCAGGCAGGCAGCTGGAGCGTATTATGAGATGGGGAATGCTATTTTTTGCACACTGGCTATCATTTACATGCGACATGTTATGAATAATATACAGTATTTACAATTACAAACATGATAGTGATATTCTTGGATGATTATGTTAACATCTAATAAATCTTGTTATATGTTACCTTATTTAAACCCATACATGGGGGTGTCTGGTGCATCTTATTCAGCCCAGAAGCGTAAAGGGCTGTGCCACAAAGGCCAGACGATAACACCCCTTGCTCTGATTGCCTCAGCTGTTTGTCCGCATAGGTTAAACCCACACGTGTGACGGCTTTTGAAAAGAAAAAAAAATGCCCCCATAAACAGTCAACTGCTACACTGCAGGTTCACGCACTGCAGTCACACTGATTAGCGGTCAGGGATTGAAATGAGCTTGCGATGACAAAATGATTGTTGCTTTAGGCAAGCCTCCAATGAGGTGAGAAAGAGGTGCATTATTACAAATTACAAAGTCATATCGATAGCGCTTTTATTCATAAGCAGAGTGATGTACGAGTCCAGCTGACAGGAGACACCTTAGCTTAGGAAGTAAGAATCATAAAGAAAAACTGAAATTCCTGGCAATAACAGATGATTGCGTAAGCATAGTTAGGCTATCATGCAAGCCAGGCTTAAGTCAAACATTTTCAATTTTCCTGATTGCATTTCACATCATAAATGTTTTTTTTATAAAATTAGATAATGAAGGCACTCATTGTCCATGTACACATAATTATTTTCTTTTGATAAGTAAGAAAACTAGCACTCCTGAGCTTCTATTCCCAAGTGTATGGATCATAGATGGAAACTTCCAGCCTGACACAACAACTTCCTAAGTATCTTGCTATCACCTGATCCACTCTAACACCAGAAACTCACGGGAATCACAATATATGACTTGTTTTAAAAACTGCACATAACAATCATAGAAGTGGGAAGGTACTGCTACTATCGATAGGATAAGTGTTTTTTTCTTCAGACATTTAGTACAAACTGAAACAGAAAACTCTGATCAGGGTCTCAGAGGGACAAGTTTTCTTCTGAAATCTAAGGAGCAGATCTTTATTCAGAGCATGTTATACGATTCCCCATCTTATACATTTTAGGTGGAATTGGCTCAAATTCATCTGATGATCATCTTGGAACAGCAGCCAAATAGTACCTTTTAGGTTACTGCCATACTTGTAGTAATTGCTACATAAAAAACTGAAGTTCCTCGCACACACCTTACACACAGATCTTACCACAACTACTACAAAAAAAGCCAGTAATCACCAACAAGACACTCCTTAAGCTATTATGACACATTATTCACAATGTGATTGAAGTAATCATAAAAAGTAACACGTCATTCATCAATAGATTATCATATTCTGTCACACTTATTCGCAAACAATAAGAAAGTATTAGTGGTTAGAAATACAATACTTATTTCTTGATACTGTTCAAGTGAAAGGTCCTGCAGCGTTCTGTGGTGATGAACTAGTTCTGATGTTTGGTAAAACTGACATGATGTATCAGAGCATCAGATATTTCCCATTTTTAGAGCAAAGAAATGTAAAAATTTGAAAAATATCAAAGGTCATTTATCAGCCTTAAATTACTTTTAAATCTATCTCTAAAAGTAATTTTGGGACCTTTAAAAATCAAATCCTGTGCACAGAATAGAAAGACTTTATTTGGCGTTTGTTGGCCATGTACCAGCCCTGAGATCTGGGACAGGGAGGTGTGGTCGCCAGGTGTGGAGGTTGGGTTACAGTCTAGAAGCAAGAAAAGAGAACCAAGATGAGCAGCTGAGATCCTTTCGAATGGCCTCAGTGCTTAAATTGCCAAGATATCTACCCAGATCTTAGACGTCATTAGTTTTTAGCTCCAAAACAGTACAGAGAAGCTTAAAATATATAGTAAAGATAAAAATAGATTCCTGTACTGGAACCACTGTATTGACAGGCGCAGTGTATTTCAAAGTAACTGATAAATTTGCAAGGTTTGCGATGGGTATTCTGACTCCCGATAAATTCATTTTAAAGAAGGGCATTTATTACAAGTAAGGATTACTTAATAACTAACCTGCAGGACGGATGTGCCAAAAAATGATTGGTGCATTTCCGTAACCGCCCTCTAGAAGTCGCTTCTGAGCTATTAATACTAAGTTGCCCCCTAAGGAGAAGCCGTGCATGGAGAGTACATCTGTGCTTATGTGCGAGTGATTTAACTTGTATCGGAAAATAGAGAAAGGTTACAACATTTCTGTCCGAGTTCGTCACTGCTGACGGGACAAATGCAAAAGAGCGCGAACGGGGCGGAACTGCGCTCACAGTCGGGAGGGTGATGCTCGGTGGCCGGTAGGAGGTGGACACCTGCTAACCTCCACCCCACCACCATCGTTTCGTCACTAGTTTACCGCACCTGCCTTCTGTTCCTTCGTACCTGCCAGAGAAATGACTGAGTCCTGTTTGCGGATTTATCCAAATACAGCTTAAGCACAAAGCGTAAATTTAGTTCTAACAAGGTAAGATCCTCATAATGAAAAATCCTCTGCTGTAATTGCGAAATACATCAGCACAGTTCTGATTCCAGGTAAACAGTTTCCCTTATCTTTCCATGACGAATACATTTTCCACTAACCGTTGTCTATTCCTTAATCAGTTCGGCGACCGTATTCCTCAAAATTTATGGCTCGCGGTAATTTTGGGGGAGGGGGTAACACGAATGATAAAGATGATGATTGTGGTGACTGCCTCTCTCAAAATATAGTGATAATCAGATATAAATCAGGGATACGGGCATGTAGTGGGTGCACAAGGTGGGTATAAGACAACTAGAAGAAAAGACACATTGGTCCACGCGTCTTCAGGGACGCGAGCATCACTAACGGCCGCCGTCTCTACACCCGGCGCCGGGGACGTAATTCCAGTCATTCCGGCCGCTTCATCCTCAGCGCTCCCCGCTCACACTTCCCTGCGGCCAGTTCTCCGACTGACTATAGAGGGAGTGAGAAACGAGTGAGAGAGAGAGAAAAGGAGGGAGGGAACACATAGGAGGGGGGAGAGAGAAAGAGAGAGAGAGAGAAAAGACAGAGACTACCTGCTCGATCGAAATACGGGGGAGACACGAGCACACGCGCGCGCACACGCACGCGAGCATTCGCCGAGCAACAAGACAATAAACACCAAGAACTGCAAAAAGGACCTGGAAGAGTTGTCAAGAGGAATAGTGTTAAACGTAGGATCACCTTAAAACTACCAAACCCCGAAAGAGAAAGTCAGTAACCATGTATCTGAACAGGGAAGAGGAGAACGGCAAAGGTAATAAGGAAAGACATCGCGTATTTGTTAAATATATGTATCCACACAGATTATCAGCTGTCATTGGCGTCAGTGTTGCAAGTGCATACATTTCTGTTAGAGTCATAATCACGCCTCTCTTCCCTCGTCTGTGTTATTTATTTCTGATGTGACCCTGTTGCCACCGTTATTAATAATAATGCAAACGTGGGAGTCTGTGTATGTTATTGTCTGTGCATGTCTTGTATAGGTAGGTTGTTGCACTGGGCTCGTCATTGGTAGATTCCAGGAAGATTTTTTGTGGGTTTCAATAATGGTTAAGATCGAAATAATAAGTATATAAGAATACTAAGGAACTGAACTCTTATTTATACTAAACGGTCGCTACTTGCTGTCCCGTGCTGGTTGTGTGCACAATACAATGGTCACGTCTTCATACTCGTTAGAAGAACAACACACAAGGTCATAGCAAGCAGTAGCAATCACGGCCACAAGTAGCTATGTGCATGTATGACAACATCTGTATGCATTTCCTGGAATGTTCAGGTCGTCCCTGTAAGGATGCACGTAGGGATGCTCATCTTAGAGAAGGGGTACGCGACGTGGACCCATGGTGGAAGTATTAGGGGTACTTCATAAACGGGGAGGGATCAGCGGGCGGCATCTATTTATGTCATTCCCCCACGTGTTTTAGGGGCGTGATAGCCGTTTCATAGGGAGAGTCCAGTTTAAATGCCCTTTCGCTGCTTTTTCACCTTTCCCCTGTTTAATTCTGCCTGTATGCCTTTCGTTTTTTCCGCCCTGGTACAGGTCAGGGGGATGTAATTATCAATGAAACGCCCAGGATAAACGACGAACACCTGCTGCTATAGAGTCGGGGTGGGGGGGTGGCGAGGGGGCGGATTTTACTTCTTTTGATGTTAGGTAATGATTGTATTGAGTGTTAATGATACGGTAATGAGACCTGTGTGATTCACATTGAACACAATGCTGCGAACCGCTTAAAAAACAAGGAAGGTCAATATGTACTAGAGAACGATGCACTGTCGCTAAATGTGATGATGTGCTCTGTTATTGTTATTAGCGGAGCCATAAATTTACAGTCGATTCCACATCACGCTGGTATAATCAAATATAAAAGCAAAGCCGATCCTAAATGGACCAGAGCTGAAAACGTAGTCGAAAACAACGCGATGCGCCTAAATCGGACCTGTAGGTTTTTTTCTGTCCGAGAGCACGTACAAAGAGAAAACGCACCGAAGTTATTACATTTTTCACATATCCGAATCATATTTGCTCGTAGAACAGTTCCGTGCAACCTGGTTCGATCAGGGGGTGAAAGTGACGGTCGGGTGAATGGCTAAGCATACCGATCAGAGGAAGGTGTGAAAGCGAGCGGGGCATGACTCCCGGAGCCCGTGTCCTCCGCTCTCATGCTGGTGGTTCCCACAGCACATGACGCCCTCCTTATAAATTCCCCGCGCGTCTCAAGGTGGAGTGCCGGGGGAAGATGGAGCGTGCGTAAGTGCGTGCGTGTGGGTGGGGAGGGATAGGGGTGGGGTATCGATCATGAGCAGGTGAATGTTCAGTTTTCACAAATGGGATACGAGGAGGGCTAAGCACGTGCTCAGTACTATTACGACGAAATGCCACCCCTCCCGACCCACCCCCAGATCTCTGCCCTAACTCGATTGCCAGTAAAACAATCCTCCGCCGTAGCAAAGCGTCAGCGACTTTATCAATTTAAAACAGTACGGAATATTCTGTTGGTAGGACCGAATTGAAAAGGAATTTATTAAATAGGTTATTGTCACAACAGTGTTTCAGTGGCAAAGTTGAATTTCATTGATGGTGATTTAAAATTAATTTTAAATATTAATCTCTGACTATATTCTGAATATAGCTGACAGTCCAAGTGACTCTAGTCCTTCCGGTTTTCCTTAACTCCTAGCCATTACGGAGTATGAGTGTACTTCAATGAACGACATCATTTTACATCTAAAACATAACCCTTATTCTGTTTTTCTAACAAGTGGGCTAACACAGGCAAATACAATGGTGCTCTTTTTACACACCGGTGGGTCCCATTTTTGTTGAATAGTGAGGAAGAACATTAAAGCTTTCACCTTCCTTATGTGCCTTCCCTGTCTGGGCACCTGTGTAGGCTGCCCATCACCACAAGCCACCGCCTCTCTCTGTAAGCAGTGACGCCTTTATCTCTCCTCTTCTTGTCTCCTCTCCTTTGTATCACCTGACACTGTGTAATTCACAATCCCACAGAGTGTCACTTCTCCTGGAGAAAGGCTCGAAGTGGATGGAATTCCGGTACGAACTCAGCTAAAACCAGTATGATCCAGCTCCAGTTACCCAGCTGATTGCGTAGCTCAGTTCCAAACCCACTGGCATGGTTGCACACTCAATGACACAGCCGTGTGTAATGTAGTTCAAAACCCAGTAACGCGGGATAAGGCCAGGAGTATGGGTGAGTGATGGACCAATGGCTGTAAATTATGGGAGGGGTGGGGCATGGAGGGGTTGGTATCCCCTCACTTCCCCCAGTAAGTCAAAACTGGCTAATACAACCCCCCCCCCCAATCACATTTCCTCCTAAATGGGTGGAGACCTCAATCTCGGTAGAATGTGGGTTATACCAACAGTACCATGGCTGTGGCACAAACACTTCTTCCTAAAAATATGAATAATTCCGTAACTCATTGTTTCCCTATCTGGACCTCGAGAACCCTCAGGCAGTCTAAGTTTTTGCTCCCTCCCAGGTCCCGACCTATGAGGGACCAAAATTGTGGACTGTCTAACAGGGAGCTGGGACCGTCTTTGCGTCCCTGAGGACTGGATTGGTAAACACTACCTTAGCTATTTCCCACATGTGTTTATCTGATGCCACTGTGTAAATGCCTTTGCATCTCTTTTATACATGTAATAGTGAAAGGACTGATATTTGACTGTCCATCATTTGACTTTCCATTGCCTTTTGTTTGCTGCACTGATGCTTGAGTCCAAACTCTGCACTAAATCAGAAGATGAGTTCTTATCTCCAGTTGCCGGGAAATGTGTTTGTGCATGACGAATAAAAACAAGATCCGGGACTGCTTTCCGTCTTGTGCGGTTCCTCCACAGTTGGATTGAAATGAGTCAGGTTTTGGTTTCATTGCAGTGGCACGTAGCCCCATGTGTGGGCTGGGTGGCCTCATGAGGAGAATCCATCCACCACCCAGATCCCTTTATTTAGATCATGCTGTGCTTGTTTTCTGACTAACTGTATCTAAAACTGGATTTTCTTCATGGAACAATATTTGGCGAAGGTCATGATGATCTCAAGGATGCTTTGGGAGTGAGTGTCCTATGTCCAATTTGAACCTTGGTGGAGATGATCCACCTGTCCCCAGATTAACAAAGGAGGGCGGAGCTCCTCTGGACACCCAGTCAAGCTTAATTTCTTAACTGGGCTGCAAATCTGGGGAAATTTGGGGAAATGCCAAACTCATTTGTTGACTGGCCTTTGTGTCACAGTGGTGGTGAAGCCTGTGAGATTAAAAAGGGAGACTACTGGAAAATGTTAATTGTGTACGGTGTGGTTAGCTGATAGGCAACTGGGAGGGGGGAGCAAGGGCTTACCCCAGAATACTAAGTTGCTTGATTAGAACCATAGGCCCCATGGGGTCTGCTATCGGAGAAGAGGTCCCAGCCCTAGTCAAAAGCCCATTGGCTGGTTAAAGACCTACACATCATCTACCATTGCCCTTAACATGTAAAACCGGTTCCCATAAAATGAGATTTGGGAGTCATGATTATCAGATGGGCCCGGTATTGATTTATGCTAACTTCTTCCCATAGCTAGGATTAGGACAACTCTCTGAGTTACCAATCAAAAAAAATGGTTGAAACCTTGTAAAAAAGAAATTGCCTGCAAAAATGTATGGCATGTGGATCCTCAGTTTGTTTCGTCGGGAAGGTGGAGGTGGGAAGCTCTTGCATCTCTCCTTGTGGGGTGTGGCTGGGAGGAATTGGGGGCAGATTTAGGTGGCTGAGAGGACAACCTGAAGGAAAGTGCAGGAAACAATGCCGGTGCAAGCAGGGGCTCTGCAAGAGATTTTGGGCCCCATGAAATTATGTCATTTTGGGCCCCCAACTCAGACCAATCCAATTATGTTCCAAATTTTTTAGGTATCATCCTAACTCCCCCCTCCCCTTTACGGTGCCCCAGTGTGGGAGTCTGGCCACGAACAGGGAATCCATGAACTTGGACTGGACCAAGCGTGCCTCAGTGTGTCTCTCTCTCTCTCTCTCGCTCTCTCTGTCCAAGTTGTAAGAGTCAGTAGTAATTTCTCATTAATTGGAATATCAAGCAGCGCGTCCCGGTCTTTGTCCCTGGCCCTGTTAATATTACATACATAGAGGACAAAGTAATAGGCTCGTAATGAGCTGCTTATCAGTGTTTTATTTGACGAATGAGAGGCATGGGGTGGTAGCACAGTTGTGTGGTAAGTAATGGGCCTCAGATATGGATGAATTTATAGGCAACCTGTGGACTTTGAAGAGACTGAAGGACAATGCAATGGCTCACCGTGGAGCCTGAGCCATAAGAACCTCAAACGTGGAACATGAGCTGAGTTAATGACAGTAGAGCTCGCTTTAGGAAACCAAGATCTGCAGGACAAAGCTGTCATGTGATGTGATGGTGTGATGCATTACAGAGCTGTCGCTGTAGCCACCGTTTAGCCCCCCCCCCCCCGGGCTCATTTTATAGCTGTCGAACACAATATCCATGCATTTTTCTGTGTTGATGTCTACATTGGGGAGGAGGAGGGCGCGAGCAGTGCTGGGCTGATATACTGCTTATCGGCAGGGAGGCAAAGGGGAGGTAGAACGTGGAGGGAGAGGGTTAAGGATCCCTGGGTGCTGGAGTCCCTGCCTTTAATGAGCGAGTTACCCTGAGCTGCACTGATGGCAGTCTGGAGGGATACTGGTCACATGTTGAGTCAGACAACATGGCAGAAGAGAGGAGGTCACCTTTATACCTGTTTTTTTTTTTTCCCGCCATGGAGCAGGATGTATGGGGCAGGAGGGCTGACCGCTCACGCTGGGCGGTCATGCTGGGTAGTTATGCAACCCCCCTGCGGGGCAGTGGCTTGCTGGCCTTTCCAGTTTCCCCCCAGGGCGCCTCCATCTCTCCTCCACCCTGGAAGGAGCACTGGAGTAGGGGAATCAGGGGAGCCCGTCAAGGTCATGCAGAGGAGAGAGAGGACCGCGTGCGTGGTCACCTCCATGCGGATCTCTTACGCGTGTCCCTGAGAGAAACCGTCATGCCTGTCCGAATCTTTCACATGTGCGTCCCAGTGAGCCCCTTTATGCACGTGTCTGTGTCTCAGAGATCTGTGCATGAGCATGTATTTGAGTGTGAGACCCTGTGTATGTAAATAAGGCACTATATTTATGCATCTGTGCTTGTATAGTGTATGCAAGCGGATGCATGTGCACATCGTGTCCGTACAGTGTGTGTGTGCGCGGCTACGGTTGTGTTTGCGAGTGTGCGTGTACGAATCTGTGCATTTGCAGTTTGTGTGCATGTCTGATGTGTATATGAGAGGGAGTGTGTGTATGGGGGGTTCACATGTGTGTTAATATCAGGTGATAATGAACCGTAAGTGGGAGCTACAGACCCAGAGGAGCTGTTTGGGTTTGCAGGCAGAGTGGGATGGAGCTGGGGTGTCGGTAAATGCGGATGAAGGGAGGGAGACAGAAAGCGAGGGAGTGGGAGAGGAAAGGAAACCTGGAGGAGCGGGGACGGTGCGTCGAGCCGCGCACACGGCGGGTTAATATTGTGCAAGTTGGTATATTGAAGTGCTGCGTGCCAGGGCGCGTTCCAATAAAAACGTCATGGCTGTTCCAGCAGACTGCATGTGACGTAGGCTGAAGGGATCTGAGAGCAGGACAGGAAGCTTGGTATGCATGTCAGTCTGTGCAGGCGCGGTTACATAACTCGCTCACTGCCTCCGTGGTATCGCAGGCAGATCTACAACCCACTTTGTGTGCCTGTCTTCACTGCTTTGAGTAGGTGTGTGTGTGTGTGTGTGTGTGTGTATGTCTGTGTTTATGTATGTGTTGTGTTCACGTATATGCTTGTGTGGAGTGTGTGTGTGTGTGTGTGTGTGTCTTCTAATGCTAATTCATAGTAAGCCTATGACTTTTATCATAATGCACAGTGCCTGAGGCTGTTGAATTCCAGATGGGATGCCTGTCCACCACCAGGCACACACACGCACATGCACACACTAGACACAACTATACAGAAAGGGCTACAAGACAAACAATCACTTTAACAACTTAAAAAAAATATAAAAGTGTAAAAACGTTTCGTTATCAGTTTGGTTTAGCGGCACTTTGTCCTGTCTGTACACTTGTGATGCCACTCTGTCTCACTGGGCACAAGCTGCAAATTGTGCCACTATTATGAGGATGGGTCCATGGAAAAGGTTCAGGAATTAATTGTGAGAAGGTGAGGGGGTAGCTCATGGCAGGTGTGTCTTGAACACCTAAGGAGAGAAGGAGGTTATGGGGAAAGAGGAGGTGCATGCCTGTTAATCAGCACACCTTGGGAAGCTGTACTGCTCCTTACACCCACCGCACTGAAAGAGGCAAGAGAAACTGTGTGTGTGTCTCTCTGACTAATTGTGAGTGACGAAAGTGTATATTTATGTGTAGGTGTGTGTCGAAGATTAAGTCAGATTATGTGTGCTAACCATGTGGAGTGTAAATTAGGCTGTTCCCAGGGTGCTGGAGTGACAGCGAGGACAGTCGCTCTAAAATACCCCAGTATTAGTCTGTGCTGTTTGTGTAACATTTAAGCTCTATGTATGATTTGGTTTCAGCAGTATAATCTACCCACAACAGGGGTGTCAGGCACACCGAAGTTTGTTTACACGCGGATGGAAAAGTGTAAAGATTTGTGTACCAGAGTCTGTGAAAGTGCACACGCGTTATCATGCGGTATCATGATGTTATTGTGTGTGCAAGCGGGTATCTGTGCGCATGTGCGTCTGCAGGAGAGAGTGTCCGTGTGTGCGCCGGTATCCGGCTGAGTGTGTGTGAGAGTGTGAAATGCGAGTCTGAGGAGGAGTGTGTGTAAGTGCGGCGACTTGGCAGGAGGCGCGTGCACGAGTGCGTCCGCGTGTGTCAGTGCGAAGCGCATCGAGCCTGACAGATTGCACAGCCTCCGTGCCACGTCCTGAGTCCTGCCGCCCGCCCGCCCGTCTCTGGGACCGCAGGACTTCCGTCCCCTGCGCCTGTCTGCCCGATGGAGCGTGGGATACGTTGCCCCGGAAACGTACCACTCGGCCGGATTGGTGAGACGCCGGTCAGGAGCCCTCGGGTCTCCCGGAGCTCCACAATCGCTAAAGAAAAGAACATTTAATGCGAACGGCGGGCACCAGTCTCCGTGGAGACAGTTACACTCCGGCCCTGTCTCCATAGAGTTGGCATGCCTGTGGCTGAGGGGAGCAGGAAGAGTTGGGGGGGGCGTGAAGGCGTTGTGGAGGCATTGCTAGGCGGAGAGTGTCTGTGTGTGGTAACCAGGCGGAGAAGATTCGGGTCATTAGGCGCAGATTGACAAGTGGAACCAACTGAGACGCTGCTGCCATCGTCTACTGATCCGGTCGGGCCATCGGGTTTGATGGGACCCAATAAATAGCCCCGAGAGGCCGGAGGAGGCGCCCGCTCGCAGTGCCCAGGATACCCAGCTGACTGAGAAGCAGATGGATATTGGGACAACTGTTTGCACGGATTCTTCCTGCCATGGTGGGGAAGCCGGAGCCGAGTTTACCCCCCCACTGCCGCGCTCACAACCGGCACGGAATCGGCTTTAGCGGTGTTAGGAGTGGGATTACCAGGTGTGTGGCTTTGCCGGTGTCACGTACGATCACCTGGCGCGCGCCTTTGTTTGCCCGCTGGGGCAGTAAAGTTATGCATGTTTCAAGTTAGTTATACAAACATAAATGTTGTGGTTCAGGATACAATAAAATTTGTA
>JAODJW010000007.1:14090401-14106111 GCA_026777045.1 Hyperopisus bebe
GTCCCAAACCGATGACGTTTTAGGGAGGTCTGAATGGCAGGCGTTCCGAATGGACCTGGAACCCTCATGAGCTTCTGAAGGTCACTTAGATGTGAAACTGGGAGAGAGATACTGGCCGCCACCCACATTTATGCTGTCGTTCCAAGTTTTGCTCGCGTCACTTATACAACTTATACAATATGTTTTACGTTTTTTTTTTTTTTTTTTTTTAGAAACTGGAAAAAGCAGTTGTTTATGTTCTGATGAAAAGAAGTTAAAATGGTCTTTTTAAAACTATGTGTCATTTCCTTAGTGTCAGAATTATATTTCCGGTTTGCGGGTGAACTTGGCATGTAGCCGTGTTGATTTAATGCTTGCTAGGTGATTGAGTAATGCCTACAGATGTGGCCGCATACACATGTGCGCACGAGACACGCTCACACGAAGCCATAAGCAAGACATACAAGAAGTCAGACATTGATTAGGAGACTCCCCTCTTAATTAATGGCTGACCTCTGAGCCCATAAGTCAACTGCTCTAAGGAACCAAGTGCTGTGGGTCGATGCAGCAGAGGGGTGGAGATGGGAGCTGAGTGCAACTCCAGACATAGACCACCAGGGGGCAGGCAAATCGGTCAGAGGGATGGGTTGGCACATTAGCACCTGTACGCTGTCATGCTAACTGCAGCATTAGTGCTCATTTTGCAGCAGAAGTACGCAGACATTAATACCCTGAACAATGAGCTTTTATATGCACACGGCTGATGCAGTGTCCCTGAATGACAGTTTTACCTGCACAGACACAAAAGCTAATGCCTTACGTCGGCTCACTACAGAATCCAAAAGAAAAGCAAACGATACTGACGCAAATTGGCCGTCACCTGTGAACCGAATCTGTTTTCGACTCAGCATGACGTTTCAAAGGCACATCTGTTCCTGCGGCATTTCTACGCTTTGACCTGGCGGCCCCCGGCTCCCTGCTTCACTGGCATACACTGTAATCGGACGTGCTGTCCGTGACCTAGCGGCATGCTAGGATGGTGCAGCCGTGCCATCAGTCGGACGTTAGCTATGCGCTAGCCATGCGGCAGCGATTTCCGTAACAAGCCGGGGCACTTTAACGCCCATTTGCAGGGGTGTGGAGATCTTTGCGGTCATGTCGGCGTCTAGTGTGGGGGGGTGGGGGGGGGGGCTTGGGGACAGGTGGAGCTGGTGGGCAGAGAGACAGGGCGTGGCGGATGCTGGCGGGGTGCACATTAGCCGTCTTCCCTGACTGTATGTTTGGAATGTTGCAGGAGAGTCGGGGCCACTGGGAGTGGGACAGAAGCAGAGCACTTCCAGGTCAAAGGTGCAGCTCGTTTTAACCTTGCAACTGTCCATGCAGCACGGGGAGAATATGCCACACCATTACTGCACTCTGGGTACTGCATGACCCAACACTGCATGGCTACTACCTGCCCCCCCCCCCCCCGTCCTCCCCGTCCTCAGCATGCTCTCACGGTGACCGTCCTGGTGAACCACGCTGAAGATGCCAGTCGGGTTCACAGCCTCGGCCGTTCAGCCTCCTGTTCTGCACCTCTGACGTTCTCAAGCAGTCTGATCACAGGTCCTTCATATAATGTCGGCAGGCCAGCTTACGATCAAATGCACCTTTGTGTTTGTTATTCCAGACATTCTCATTCTATCCCTGACTTGTGCCACCAGCTATTATGTTGTACGAGTCGGTATTCAGGCTCAGCTGTATGTCCGACAGCCTGGGGTCTGCATGAAGGCTGCTCCGGCACCCCCTCCTCACTCTAACAAATCAGCTGGTGGCAGCGCAGGAACAGTGGTGCACACATGCTCCCCTGGGGGGGACTTGATGACGCTGCATGCTGCGAGCAGCCAAAATTAAAACCCGCCGCTAAATTTCCCTCCCCGGGTGTAACGAAGTGGGCTTTTCTTTTTTTTTTTCTGCTGCTGGGAACTGGAAAATGACACAGTCCCAATCAGAGGAGGCCCCATCTGATCTGTAGGACTGTGGTGCACGTGTGGATACCCCTTCACTCACTTAATAATGCTGCAGGGGGGAAATGCTGCGAGCTCAGGTCGAGCAAAAAAGGCATGGGTATGTCACGGAGAGATGGCTGCATTTACTGTAAATGTCTGAACTTTCACTTAACAAGGCTTTTTCTTTTTAACTGAGCGGGGCAGTGAGTCACCCCTGAGGTAAGAGCAGAGTCTGCGTATTCCTCACAAAGGCTGTAGCGCCACTCTCTCTGCACGTGCTCTTTGTAAGCATAAGTACCTGAGCGCGGCACTGATCCGAAGCAGCCGTGGCGCGCGGTGGCAGCAGGTGCAGGGCTGTGTCAGCGGGCAGGGCGCCTCCGGAGGGCACGAGACAGGATGGCATGGGAGCGCCACGCCAGTTTCTCACGGCTGATAAAAGGCCCACGCGGTTATTCTTCCAGCATTTGCCGCATGCATAACTTCAGCGTCTTCTTGTTCCTCTTCCTGACCCTCCCTGTCTTCCCGTTCTCCATGGCAACATGCTGGTTCTGCATCGTCAGAATGAGATCCGATCAGCATAAGCAGAGCTAAACAACATACAGTATGCTTACACTGGGATACCTGCACAGGTTGCCCCCGCGTGCAGCCAGGTGAGGGGAAGCAGAGAATCCTGCAAGCACATCATTGCTGCGGTGTACACATTTGACTGGCCAGGAAGGCCTTCACATGAAACATGCCACATATATGATTTACCATATAAATGATGTAATTACATGAACAGTGAGCAAGCTATGATTTTCCAAAGAACACAGTTTAAATTATTCTGTATAATTCTGTATAAATATTATAATGGATCAACGCACACCCTTGTCAAGCGTGTTGGGGCAACTTTGTTGTGAAAGGTGTGAAATATAAATCGCATTGAAAAATAAGTTGAATCGGAGTTGCCAAATTGTGTGTTGGTGTGAGTGTGTTATTCTCTGTGGTGCAGTTCCGGATTCTGAATGGGACAAAATGGATATATATATGTATGCACTGATCAGCCATAACAATAAAACCACTGACAGGTGAAGAGCAAATAACGTTAATTATCTCATTACAACGGCACTTGTCATGGGTGCCATTATATATTAAGCAAGCGACCAGTCAGTTCTTGAAGTTGATGTGTTGGATGCAGGAAAAACGGGCAAGCGTAAGGATCTAAGCGACTTTGACAAATACTAAATTGTGATGGCTAGACAGCTGGGTCAGAGCATCTCTAAAATGGCAGGTCTTGTTGGCTCTTCCCAGTATGCAGTAAAGAGTACTTGGTCCAAGGAAGGCTAACTGCTGAACTGGTGACAGGGTCATGGATGCCCAAGGCTCACTGATGCGTGTGGGGAGCAAAGGCTAGTCCGTCTGGTCCGATTCCACAGGACACCTGCTACTGGAGAACTTGTGTGATGCTCTGGGCAATGTTCTGCCGGGAAACCTTGGGTCCTGGCATTCATGTGGATGTTGCTTTGACACGTACCACCTACCTAAACATTGTTGCAGACCAAGTATGCCTTGATGGCAATGAACATTTTCAGCAGGATCATGAGCCCTGCCACACTGCAAAAATTGTTCAGGAATGGTTTGAGGAACATGAAAGAGTTCAAGGTGTCGGCTTGGCCTCCAGGTTCCTCAGATCTTAATCCATCTGTGGGATGTGCTGTACAAACAAGTCCAATCTATGGAGGCTCCTCTTAAAGGATCTGCTGCTAACATCTTGGTGGCAGATATAACAGGACACCTTCTTGTGGAGTCCATGCAAAGAGGGGTCAGAGCTGTTTTGGTGGCATGTGGGAGACCGACACAACATTAGGCAGGTGGCTTCAAACATGAACCTTCCACCTTCATGCTATGGGGTGGCAGTAAGCTTGCCTTCCCGACTAAGCTCTCTGGCTGTAATTGAACACGAATGAAGAGAGGAACTCAGGTTATGTAAACAGCTCATTTGGAGCTTCTAGTTTGCCCAGAGAGGCACACATGTCTAGGCGGCTCGCGGAGATCACGCCGCTTCTGACGATGATTCATTTATTAATATCCTGGCTGTCCTCCGTGATTGCCTGTGGCTCTGCCCGTTTGTCAACTGATACATTTGGTCATGTGTGTAAATGGCCTGGCTCTCAAGGTACTTATTACAGCATATGATATCTGGCTTAAGTAGCCTGCTTAGTGGTGCAATTTTAGATGAGACAGACAATCGCAGCTTCACACGTCCAACAAATCAGTGGTTTTGCTACCTTTCATACAGACTGGGGCGTTCCTTTGCCCACTGGAGCCTGCATTTTTTCCGTTATATGCACTGCATGTGTAGTCACCATACACTGCGGTTTTACATCTCATACACACACCACGTTTAGTCACTGCGACCTACAATTTTACTGTCATACACAGTGTGTGTTTGGTCACCGTACACTGCCGTTTCACATCTTACAGACACATGGTGTTTAGTCACTGCAACCTGCAGTTTTACTGTTATATATACTGCCTGTTGGATCACCGTATATTGCTGTTTTACATCTTATACACACACACCATGTTTAATCACTGCAACCTACAACTTTACTGTCATAAACACTGTGTTTGGTGACTGTACACTGCTGTTTTACAGCTTACATACATATTGTGTTTAGTCACTGCAACCTGCAGTTTTACTGTTATACATGCTGCGTGTTTGATCAGCGTATACTGCTGTTTTACATCTTACACACAAACACACCGTGTTTAATCACTTGCAGCCTGCAGTTTTACTGTTATACACTCAGTGTGCTGTCAACTCCCACATAAACATTAATTCAGATTAGTCCTGCCGTGCAAACCTCATTCTGCAGTGAGATGTGGAAAATATTTAGTCTGTTTTCAGAGGATAAAAAGCACATTTAATCCATAATTGACCATTACTTATGTCTCTAGGGAAGACAGCTTACTGTATATGAGAATCGACTTCTGCCAGGAGATCATTCTTCTCTTCTGAGGTCTTCGTTCTGATTCTGAATAGACTTTTGATCTATTCAGTATTTCTAGCGATTTCAACATTTTGTAAAGAACCATTATTAAAGGAGTTAACAGGATTTTTTTTAGAAAAGTCCTACAAATAAATAAAAATCATCCCTGGGGCACTTTGAGTGCTCTTAAGCGACCACATATCCTTCGCGATGTCCAGTGCAGAACGTTTGAATAGAGGCTGTTTACTGCTCCTCCAGTTCTCTGCCGCGTCTGACTCTGGACTGGATCTGATTCTGTGTTGCATCCACACATAGGTGTCATCCATAAGACACACTGTCTGGCATAAAGTAGCCTTTTGATTGTTATAGAACCAACACTGGTAGTACTGGGTATTGAACCTTTAGCCTGAATTTCATTTTCAAAAAAATGAATTGTAAATTACAATAAGTAGTATAATTGTGTAGACTGAGGTGATGAGTGTGACAGTTACAGTAAAGGAGCCCGATGTATTATTATTATTATTATTTCATATTGCATTGTGATATCTGCATAGGGTTCCTCCTCTGAGCATCCTGCATGGTGGATCTCTGGGGGAATTAGGCAGGATGTCTGTGCACGGCTGACAGAAGCGGCTTATTAAGGCGCGGTCATCTCCGACGGGCCTGGCGACCGACCCCGGGCTGTGGCGGGAGACCCCGGCGCGGAGCCACAACGCGTCCCACTGCTCGGGCCACAGCACCGTCACTCCTAATGAAGCTGGTTGATGATTTTAATGAACCACACTTACCTAATTAGTCAGAGAGCGGGGTAACATTGGGAGAGGATGAGGGGCTCGATGCCCGCTAATTCACTCGTTCAAACAAACACAGCTGTCCCAGGCGCACTCTTCTAGCGCCCCCTGTCAGTCTTTCCACTCCTCTACTACTATCAACCGTCTGTCATTATTTTCCTTGCTCTGTCACTGCCCCTCTGTGCATCTTCATCTTTCTATGTTTCTCTGTTACTTCTGTTTCCATTTCTGTGTCCTTGCCCTTTTTTTCCCTGTGCATCCCCCCCTTCCTCTATCCTCCTCTGTCCCTTTTCTTTGCAGTGGTTACCTTGGCAAAAGCAATGGCCACGGATCTCCTTTGTCCCAAGACTGTCTTCAACGACTGAAAATCCATTTCACAGCCTTAGCATTCATCATCAGTACATCTCCATCCTGGATGTGGTCCATATTTCTCCTTAGTTTATTTGGAGATTACCCCACCCCACTCTATGCCAGGAAAAAAGAAAATCTCCTTTCTGTGCTGGACCTGGTTCACCTACAGTGCTAGCTCTGTGCGTAATACGCCCAGTGGGGTGTCAATCTGGCATTGTGGCTGTTAGACCTTATTTTAGGTTGATCACACAGAATTGTTTTTGACTGCAAAGATAAGGAAGAGAGTGTTCCTGACAGGACCCCTGGTGGCCGGATCTATCCAGTTCCTGATCGACACGTTCCAGAGGACATGAAAATATCGCTATAATGGCCAGCCGGTATTTGTAGCAGGTAGCAGCCAAAAAGTATGCTGCTAAATGGTAATGGATTCATAAAATGCATTAGGAATATGGTAAAAAGAATACACATGAAAGTAGTCTCTAAGGGTGACGGTATTACATTCTGTGTGCATCGTTAGACTTTTGGTGACCTTAGCCTCTCCTCCAGCTGCTAGGTTAAAACGGCGGATTTCAACTCCTGTCTGACGGCCATTCGGCTCCAGTTAAGCGGCATTTAGATTATGTGTTGCGTACCGTGAATCGGAAGCAGACTGATAAAGTTTGATTGTAGATTATCTCACAGAGACCCAGAATGCTTTGGGCTTTTATTCACTGGACCCACAATCTCTTTCAGGAGGCTCCCGGCCTCTCAGACTGGCATCGGTACATTGTCCAGCACCCGACCTGTCTTCTCTCCACCTGTCTCGGTGTGGCATCAGTAGGGTGTCCAACCCCCAGCCTGTCTTATCTCTGTCTGTCTCATAGTTGGACCTGCAGGTTGTCCAGCACCCAGCCTATCTTCACCTGTCTTAGAGTGGCATCAGTAGGTTGTCCAGTGCCCAGTCTTGTGTCTGTGTGTCACTGGCCTACGAGAGACTATAACAAAGCAGTTTGTGACTTTCACTAACAGAGCTTGTTGCTCCCTGGTGAGGGAGCGTGAGCCTTCAGTTTTCTGCCTCCCGCATGTCTCCCTTTGCCGGCTTGTCCTTCTGCCACTCTAAGCTGTCTGAGATGCTGCCTGTCTCCCTGCATCTGTTTCTCCTTCTGTCCCTCCCCCAGCTCATCGCTCCCTCGGCCAGCCTGCCGCTCCGGTTTCACACGCAAAAGTGAGAATTCTGGCCTCAACAGAGTGAAAACTCCACCAAACTTTAGATCCCGGATCTATTTTTATTCCCTGCAAATGATCCCTTAACCCTGAATAGGATGTCAAATCATGAATGCAATTAAAAATATATGTGAAATCTCTAGTGAAAACCAACATTTATTACTCGCACAGATTTTTCTCCTAATTTAAAAAAATAGAAAAATAATAGGCTTTTGCGGCAAAGTGTGGCTTAAGCAAAGGCATAAATGCTTGATGAAAGATGCCTGGACAGAAAATATAGAAAAGTATGGATCTTTGTGGTTGTACTGAAAAGATGGCCATTAGTAGGTGTAACTGGAGCTGGGGTATAGGATGCAGGGCACAAAGGAATGCCTGGACAGCGAACAGGGGTCTCTGCTGGGAACTTTTTATCTGGACATCAGACCTCAGTGACGACTAGGGAATTGAGCAAATTGAGCTAAATTCCAGTAGAGCCTTTGTGAAGCCCTTGCTGATGCCTAGAATACACACTCATACACTGCCACTGTCTCCTTCAGCCTGTCATGTTTATTTTCGTAGCTTCCTCTTACGATTTTCTTTTCTGTGGATTCCTATTTTAATCTCCAATTCAGCCACCACCCATCCTTGCCCCATCTCCTTTTCCCAGCCTGCCATCTTCCTAAAGATTTTATGGTGGTGTTAAATGATAGATGAGGCTTACTTGATAGCTTGTTCTTGTCTGTCAGAAATCAAGTCGGTTCTGTCTGGCTGAGAACCGCAGGGAGTCGGTGTGATGTGTTACGTGTCCGGGTGGGTGACTACATATGGACCGGTGTCTCTCCTTCTCTATTTGGGGAAGCGTGCGTCTTGTTTTACGAGATGCCTTCAGTTTGTATGTGGTGAGCTGCTGTAGGAGCAGGAGTGCATTTCCTGCCCTGGAACATCACTCGAGCAGCACAGATGCGCAGTACAGTGAGCGCCTCCTCTTCACCTCTGTTAGGACTCGGTTTTGGCCAATTAAATTTTGATGATGAACTCAAAGTGCCTGCCTCAAAGTGTGCTTTCTCACTGCCCAACTGGAAGACTGGAAATACGTGCTCTCCATTTACCCATCCATCTTCTAACTGCTTGTCCAGTGAAATGTCACAGAGAGCGTGAAGCTTATTTCAGAACGCACAGGGTGCAAGGCAGGGGACATGGTGGATGGGATGCCTGTTAGAAACTGGAATTAGCATAAGAAAATTAGGGCACCCCCAAGAAATCAGCACAATACACAGACATAGAGGGCTGGGAATCACACCTCCAACCCAGAAGGCGTGTGGCAACACTGCTACACCCTGAACCACCAAAACTGTACTTTCAACAGTTACCAAATTGTGGGTAATATAAGTGCATTGGTATTTTAAGGGTTGTGGCCAGCAGATATTGTAATTAGAGCAGGGGTGGGATTTGGAGGGGGGGTGGAGAGGGACCCTTTACTTTCATTCATTTATTCATTCATTTGTAACAAAACATCTAGATTGAATTTCTTATCCAAACCATTTATATAACCATCTAAGGTAAAATATTAGAATCTATAATAATATAATATACCTTAAATTTGGCCAGTCGATCCGCTGGTGCGATACCCCCCTCCCCGCAATCGGGAATTAACCGACAGCACTTCCGCCCCCATCCTGATCGGTAAGTTTTACTGCTAGCACCTCATGCTTTGATTAGCATTCTATTGATGTTCTCTCACATTATTTAATTCCCTCTAGGTCCAAAAAAATAGCTCAAATGCCCCCCTTAGGGGGCCCCCAAACCATGTCAATCTACAGCCCCCCAGAGAAGCTAATTCACCCCTGAATATGAGCATGTAACCTAAAAGTACTAAAACTGAATTATTCCAATATCCAGCTGTATAAATGGCTAAAAATTGCAAGTCACTAAATATATAAGTGTCAGCTAAGCAATATGGCTGTTAAAAACCACGCTGTGTTCCCTGCTATCCAACGGTGCTTCTAATTGCGGGTGCTTTTGTTCAGACTTCAAATTTTATTTGAAAATAATCAGTTGCTGTAGGAAATCCATGACCTCACATCCTGTGGCTGCCCTTTCCTTTAGCTTCACTCCTGTGTGTCTTAATGAGAAATTTCTCACCTTCCACTGCCAGCGGCAGCACAGTGTCTTTCAGATTGCTCCGCCTAAATCGGTGACACCGACAGCTGGGCGTGTCTATGCAAATGATAGGGGCGTGCTTATGGTAATCACAGCCAGCTGATTGGCAGCCCGCTGTGAAGGAGCTATGTAAATGCGGTCAGCTCTTACTTCCTGGAAGGTTGTGCTGCATGCTGGTTTTGGTCCAAAACTGGGCTTTCAAGCACCTAATTGATCAAATCATTTACTTGATTTGATGTAAGTGCTCTTGGCGAGGCCATCGATGCGGTGATCATTTGTAAGCTGGACGCTCTGCTTGCGGGATGCAGCGAGGTGTAAAAAGAAGGGCTGCCGGGGGGTCCATGTGGAAAAACGGGGGCGGACCAACAGCTGAATCGGAGCTGCAGGAGCTGGCGGGGGGCCTCCTCACTTTTGACCACAGGCTTGTAACCTGTGGGTCAGTGGTTCCCAATCCGGCCCTCGGGGAACTACACCCAGTTCATGTTTTTGCTCCCTCCGTGCTCCTTGCCAGACAGTCCACATTGCTGCTCCCTCCTAGGAGCAAAAACATGGACCGTCTGTGCGTCCCCGAGCACCAGATTGGGAAACACTGCTGTAAGTTGTTGCTTAAGGTGTAGGAGGGGCCCACAAATTACTTAATGCAAACTAGGTTGGTGAAACACTCTCCTGTAAATGGCTTTAGATAAAAGCATCAGATAGGCATAAATGTAAGAAGTGTATCACAGACATGCTCACTCTCCCAGGGCAATTGCTCAGTGCTGTATAAACAGCCCAGGTGGAAGGAAGAAGGGAGCGACTGTCATTTCAGGGCTCTTCTGTAATTAAGCGAAGGAAACGTGTTGCATTTTCACTTCACTGCACTGAACAAACTGCAGCTCCTCTGTCGAGTGCGCTTTCCCCGAGGATGCGTTCGGGCTGGATGACCCCTAGCATCCCCTTGCAGACAGGGCGTGAAGTCTGCTTCTGAATGCCCATTAAGGGTGTGGTTAGGGAGACCCTACTCTCTCTGCTCTCTCCTGGGTGTGTATTATGGTCTAACAGCTTGTCCTGCATCTCCTCACGCTGTCTTATCTTGCAGGGGAAGAGGAACAAGCCCGGGGTGGAGGCTGCAGGAACGCCAGACTCAGCGCGCGGCCGGGGGGAGAAGAAAGCCATCAAGTAGGTGCTCAGGGTGGGGGGGTCGGGGAGTCGTAGCTACACCTCGGCACCCGGACGAAGGGAATCCACTGAAACTTATACAGGACATGAAAACACCACGCTGGGCTCTGGTGCTCTCCTAGCTCAGTCTATAGCAGCCTTAGCTTGGCTTTGGTCACCTTAGCAAGGCTGTGAGGTCCAGGTCAAAGGACTCTGGGCTGGAGAAAGCTGAGCAGAAATCCTGGACAGCAGAAGAGACATCCTTCTCGTCATATCAGCTGATCGTCTTCCAAAATCTGTGTACACTATCTATGAAAATCACGCACAATCGCACACCCACCCAGGAAAACGCAGAGCCGCAGTGATCCTTTAACACCAGTATTTTACATTCTTTGTTCCAGCTGTTACGACGTTCGTTGAACATCACCGCTGAATTTTTATGCAAACACAACTTCTGAATTCCCTCGGCAGAGGATATTTCAGAAAGTAATATGCAGTCCTGAAGCATCTCCTAGATCACCCTGACCTTTGTGTGGAGAGGGAGAGTTTGGTGTGCATGAGAGCGCCCAGCTGGCGTGCTGAGTCCGGTGTGGCTTGTAGCTTTGCTGGTGGTTTGTTTGTGGTGGACATCAGCCCAGGGCACCAAGGGCCGGTGGCAGGAGGTCGGAGGGGCCAGCTTCCAGGACCCCATCACTGTCCTGCTCGAAAGTCACAGAAGAAACCTGGATCAAACAGCCACCACGGACTCCATGCTGTAGATGCACAGCTAATGATTGGCAGTCTGCCGATTTAATGCGGGCAGCACGCGGCACACCCGGGACACAGGTGTGGAAACCGGGCGTGCACGAGCGTCCGCGCATGCCAGAAATTGTAGAGTGATAGATAGGGGCAGAAGGCAGGAGGGACTTGGACAAGGGAAGGACAGCGATCGATAACTGGTCTCCGCTGTCCAGATGAAGGCGTGACCACAGTGTTTGCCAGAAAGCGGGCAGCTGTTGCCAATTTAGAAGTGCTATGCGACATCCACACGCATTCCCTTTCTGCACTCTGGCTGCAGGTCAACGCCAACCATGACTCCCCCCAGGAGGGGGTGGGAGAGATGAGGTCCTCTCTGCCTCCTCATGGGCATGCCGCCCACCCCCCCCCCCCATCCCCGCCCCCCAAAACAAGGCAGATCAATCACAAAGATTACAAAAAAGAAATTAAAAAATACAACACACCGACAACTTTAAATAAAATATTGTGATTAGTATTTAGTTATATTTAGCAGCCAGAACTACTCAGGGAATATGTGCTGCATTAATTACAGCCCTAGATGACTATGCTGGACAATTTGCTCGAAAGGACGGTAAGGTATTCAGGAGGTAACGTCATCCAAGGAACGTTATCTCTAAGATGCAAGCCCAGTGCCTAGAGATTTGTATTTTGACGAACAGTGAAATGTGTGAATTGCTGGGATGAAGGTTGGTGCTGTACTGTTTGTGTTCTTGTCAATAAAACAGCCTTGGGGTTCCTTCAGCTTCTTTAATCTTTTTTTCACCTTGGATATGCAGTATTGAAATTCCCTTTCCTTAATGGGCCTCTATGTGGTGCTGAAGCAGCAGGCCTAGTGCTGGTTACCCTGTGTTTGGTTCACATGACTTCCTGTGTAATAACGCCTTGACACTTTCTTCTGCCTTGTACAGTCTGATGCTGGGTTGACCTGGCGTTCTTTCATTACAGTGTGCTGCAGATTTGTATTGGGGCTTCTATCGCAACCATAAAGTCCTTCCTTTCTCTGTTCCCAGCTGAGACTCAAGCAGCGAACCCAAATTGTGTTTTAGAGCCTTTCACCCTTACTTTCGTTCTCTAACCTTTTCACCACCGTTTTGTCTCTTTCTCAGAACAGCGCTGCATTACTGATGGGGTAAAATGGTGTTCTTAGGGTTGATTCAAAGTATATAACTTTATTTGCCTTTATTCCTCTTCAAACTGCCCCTGACAGATCAGTCCCAATAAACAACCATTTTTGTCCTCAGGCGCTCCACATAAACACACCTCGACTACATGGACCTTTAGGATTAGAAGACCACACCCACCACTGTTTTCCAGACACTCCCATTTTTCCTATATACTGAAGCACTCGCTCTGGCTTCAGAAGCCCCTCCCACGCGCTCAGCTGTGATTGGTTGTTTTTCTCTGACCTGTCTCTCTCTCTGGCCACAGTGATCTAGACAGAGACTTTTGGAATAACAATGACAGCAGCACAGTGCAGCAGAAATGGAGCTCCTATCCACCCAAGGAGTTCGTACTAAACATTTCTCCCTATGCCCCTTATGGAGATCCTCGCCTCACACTCAAGTGAGTCTCGGTCGCGGCTGGTAAGAGACCTCTCTCTGTGCAGGGCTGTAAAGAAAGGGGGCCTCCCTCTTCCTGTCTCCTCTGTGTAACCCCCCCCCATGCCATCAACATGCATCCACTAATACAGCCTCGCAAAAGGTGCCTCACCGCTTAGAGGAACATGCATATAAATGTGCATATGATATGCACTCCCCACCATGCTTTGCTCAGAAAAAGCAAGTCTAGCCTTGTTGATTATTTATATAATCGTTTTGTTTGACGTCTTCTGCACAATTAATGTTTATGTGACCTTCATGCTATGCTCTGCTATGGTACACTTCCTGTGGTTTAGCTTTAACACGATCTCATGCATAAAAATTACGTAAAAGGTGCAGTTTTATGCATTGTTAAAGGGCAGCAGACACACTGTAACTGCTTATGGAACATGGTTGTAAAATGTCCAACCCTGCATGTCCAAAATTTAAATAGCCAACTCTAAAGCACATGTGAATACAGTGGTGTGCCTATCTGTTGAATGACATAATTGACTCTCTTTATGTTCCGCCCTCCTTTTAAAAAGAAATGCACAATGGCATTGAGCTCAAGATGAAAAAGCTGCAGACCCTATAAAATCAGTCAGCGGTAGAAGTCACAGAGTTTTCATACTCTTCCAGATACTGCAATCCTTTGTTTCTCATATAGACAGGACTCCTCATTTGTAGACCACTAGACCAGAGTAGACTAGACACACACCCCCTACAGAAGCACTGCCCCCAAGCTGGAGGTCCATTCTCTCTGACACCCAAACCGCCCCAATAATTTATGGTCAGTTCCGTACACGTGCCACAACAAGGAAACACACACATGCATGAAAAATGCCCCCATTCCCTACAGCCCTGCCAGTCTCACTGACCCTTAACCTCTCAACTTTTACCTCCAGCCCATGGGGTGTAACCATGGAGACGGGCAACCCTCGTATCCACCAAATGAAACCCTCACACACTCCATTACTCCACGGCACCAAGCTACACATTAGGGACTTGACCCCCCCAGTGCACTTCCTCCTCCTGCTTAAGCTGTCCCCTCAATGTTTTCCATGGAGGGTTGACCGTTGGATTTGGGCATGGCGTTGCTCCTTCTCTTTGGCTGTGTGTTATAGTATGCCCTGTGCTGGATTTGATTTGCCTCTCACGTCCCCTTCCCTTCCAACTCACCTGTCCCCTCCCAAGCTTTCGACTCGGCTGCCTGTCCCTCTCGGCATCAGTTGCACCAGTCAACACTGGTTGGAGCTCTCAAGATAAGAGAACCTTGCCTTTTTTTAATCCAGAGATGTTTCCTCACTGCTTTATGATCCTAATATGCTATGATTTGTTGAGAAAACCCAACCATCTTTTCCTGGTCATGCTGTAGTGAGGAGAGGTTTAGAATTGGCATTCTAGCTAAGCTCTCCTATGTGTTCATGCTGTTGATTGGCTGCATTAGATCAACACATGCACAAAATGTTCGTAGAAGTTTGAAAGGAAGTTGGGGACCTCTTGGATTAACATGGCAAGGAGGTATCTCCTAGGATCTGTGTATGAGAGCGTCAGATGATAGCTGCAGATCTTCACATAATCCAACTGGAGACTCATACGCTGGGTTCAACAGTCTATGTAGACCATATAATTAATGCTACCTCTTAATTTGTTCCCTTCCTTGATTCTAATATCTGTCTCATTGCATCAAGGTTTCTAGATGAATTATCAGAGTAAAGTCCTTATCCTGATGCCAAGAAAGCATATTCCTGGATAGCACTGCTGGTACACACCAGGTGTGTGTATGACCATGAGGTTAACGCGAGCCTGAGGCGTCTAACCTATCCGCTTGTGAGCGGTCATTCACGCTGCCCCCCTCACCTTGGTAGGCCTTGGAGCGATGGAGCTCAGCTTGAGATTAGGATGGGATCTGCAGCTGTCCATCTGAGGAGTGACCTTATCTCTTTTATGACTGTTCTTGTGCTGGCCGGTGTGGTTGGTGTGAAGCGCAGGTGAAAAGGCCACTCTGCAGGCCTAGGCTACGTGGGAGGGGGATGTCGACTCGGGATGTTGACTTGCGCTATCGCGTTCACTGGTGTGCAAAGCTGTGGGCCGACTTCCTTCTTCCATACACAAACACAGAAAGGTTTTGCGCCTCATTACACCTGACTCTAACGCTCAGCAAAGTACACACGATCGCTGTAGACATTGGCCAATGTTAGCAACACAGTACCATTACCACAAATGACACACACATGATTTTGTTAGGTAACATTGATTAGAAGAAGCATAAATTCCTGATTATATTAAACACAGTTGAGGTGTGGCATCATGTTTCTTTGCTGCACTTTGTACATGGTTCAGAATTAAATTTTCAGAATAAGTAGCTATAGCACATTGCTAGTCATGCATAGCATCTTGCTCAGGTAACACATCTTGCTCAGGTGCAGCAGCTCAAGTGTCCTCTGGCTCACTGGGTCATGTGACCATTTCCCCATTGCAATGCGAGCATAGACACAAAAAGCAAACTTCTCCAACAAATCCCAGTCCGCCCTCCCACCTGATCAGGCACTGTCAGCCCCTGCACCGCCATTCCACATGACCGCTGCTCCTGCCAACCAGAAAGCTGTAGGCTGCTGGTTACGCCCCCTGCCTCCTTCCCCGCTTCTTTCTGTGGATCATTATGGGCTGTTTTACTGCACTGACCGCTCTGCCCCTGTCCATCTCTCCCTCTGTCCCTCCCTTTCCTCCTGCTCCTCCTCCTCCCCTCTCTCTCGCTCCCAGTGGGGCTGTGCCGGGGGGCCAGAGGGGGGCTGC
>JAODJW010000007.1:14115727-14130517 GCA_026777045.1 Hyperopisus bebe
ATTATTTTTAATGGGAAAATTCGCTTTGATATACGAGTGCTTTGGATTACAAGCACGTTTCCGGAACGAATTATGCTTGCAATCCGAGGTTTTACTGTACTTGTGTATCAATGGGTCTGTGTGAGTATCAGTGCGTCCACGTCAGTGTATTTGTGTGAGTATGAGTGGGTCTGTGAGTATCAGTGTATTTGTGTATCAATGGGTCTGTGTGAGTATCAGTGCGTCTATGTCAGTATCAGTGTATTTGTGTGAGTATCAGTGCCTCTAGTGACTGGAGACAAGGCACTGCAAGTAAATCCCCATTAACCCTGGTCTGTGTACAGCATTGATCCTCTGTCTGTAGCATCATTGCTCGGACGATTAATTGGCACTGCGGGCCAGGAGAACAGGAAAGAGAGACAGAGGGAGAGGACAGAGAAAGGGTAGAAACACAGGGAAAGTGAGAACACAGTACTAAGATTGCACTGAAAAGAATTCCTTATTGGCAAACATTCATTTGCAACATATAAAGCAATACAAGTTAAAACTGAACATTTTTAATGTCAAATTTATGACAGTGCTAGAAACCCAGCAGCCTCGTAATACCTTTCACAGCTGTGTTCGGTGTTTCCTTCTCTACCTTTAATGGATGTGAATAATTGGATACAAAAGAATTACACAGCCATACACTGCAAGCTACAGTAATTAAAGGCAAATATTCAACTTCGCTAGTCCCTTTTTAATTATGCTTTAAGTATTTTGCCCTTATCATTTGAAGCTGCAGGTCAGTTAATTTCTTCCATTTGAAGTAACAGTATATAATTTTGCTAAAAACAGAGTAATCCTATTGTCTGTACTACCCTTGCTTTCTAACCAGCATATTATTTGTGTTTAATTTGGTGTATAATCCTTTTACTGACTAATTGTAATATATGTCATATATTCCAGGTAGTACTATTTTTAAGCTAAGCCCTTAGCTAAACTACCTTTCATGGCTTTTGAAAAGAAGTCTCATAATTCTGACTTCACGCTGCTTTTGCCAATACTCTATCTCCGTGTTTAATAATTTACCCAATCTGTTTTTATTATGTCAGAAAAGGTGGCCTGCTGCCTAAGCCTGGAGAACACAATGCTTTGCCCAAGAACACATGTCGAAGCTATTATGTAGCTTGAAATGGAATGAAATTGTAACTTATGGCAGGAATTTATAACATGCTGGGTAGCAACAACATATGGCAAAAAATACATTTTATAATCTAATTGACATTCAGTTGACTGACTAATGAAATATAATTTGAGAAAGAACCATTTGAATTTTCGCTGGGTTGACAACTAATAAAGGTGTGATGCCCAAGGCAGCAGCTATCCTTCCAAATCCAAGAAGCACATGTCAGTTACCCATACAGAATTTTGGAGGCAAGATTGTGTAGGCAGTCAATTGCAGTATAATCACCAGGTGGGGCAATCCAACAGTGGCACCCACTGAGAATGGGACATCACTTTGTGTGTAGGTAATGGAAAATGAGAAGAGAGCTTTGGAAGAGGCACAGGAGCGCAGTGCAGTATAGCGTGGCTCAGTGGTAATTTGGGGATCCATTTCTTAATCACTCATAAAGATTTTGTGTCTTTTTGGAAAAGCAGTTATGATGCTATGCAAGAAATCCAGACATTCGTACTTCCAAATGCACTTGAACATCTATTGTTTAGGAGTCTCGCTGCAGACAGATGTTGTCTCAGGTCAATTAACTGGAATTTTGACCTGCTACTTCGCCAGAGTGAATCATTGCTCAATAAATCTCAAAGGCGATCCAGGCTACACAAAAAGATGGAGCGAGCCATTTTGTGCTGTGTCGCTTCTTGCTCTTCCAGATCGATGTTATGTCATGATGTTTGTAATGTCTCTGCAGGTGCCATATGCGTTTAAATACAGTCATGTTCTTACTGCGATGAAACACAGCTCTGCCAATAGCACCCATTGGGCGCAAATTAATGTGGACAGAAGGGGCGGGGCTGATAACCAGTAGATTACTGGCTCCACTGAGCTGAACAAATGAAACTGGTGGACATAAAAAAGAGAGAGAAGACTGAAAATCCATGGACAACTGAATAGGCAACTGAGAAGATCAATGGGTTGTGTTTTGGCAGAGTGACAAAGTGTGAGGTCAGTTGAAAGTGGAATCAGGCAGTAACCAGGACAGGGCAGAATGTACTGAAGAATAAACTTGTGAAAAAAAAGAGGAAGAATACTTGGGAGCAGCTGGATCTGCGGAGTTTTGAAATAGACATGATACTTAAGAAGATGAATGGATGAAGACTGTCAAGTTATAAACTGTGGAAGTGGAGATTATACTTGAGAGGTGGATTGGATATGGACCCTATGATCTATAAAGTGTGGAAGTGGGGATGATATTTGAGAGGATGAATGGATGAGGACTATCTGATCTGTAAGGCATTGCATTAGAGACGATGAGCAGAGATAGAAAGCTGTGACCCAGAAAACAGTGACACAGCAAGCTCCCCAGGATACTCTGACACTTAAATAGAAACAATTAGTCCAGATATGCCTAACGAGGCTTAATTAAATCTAAACACGAGAGGAGGGAGGGAAAAAAAGGAAAGGTGAGTATAGGGGAGAAAAGAGAGTAATAAATGTAGTATAAGGGTGTTTGTACGGACAAGATGAGATAAAGACAGAGTGGGTGTCTATGTGTACACGATCACATGAGTATGTGCTTGACAGAGTCTATGGACCTGACCATTGAGACGCTCTTAGTTTGGGAGTGCCTCTGTCCCCACAAGGACAGTTAACTCTGGAAAAACAGACTCTGGAAGGATATTCTTATGAGTTTTATGCCCCTTTTAAAGTCAGCTTTTTATTTAAGAAGGTACACCTAATGATAAACAAATCTGTGTGCTTACAAATGGGCGTCGGCGTGGATCAGTGGGTCGCACGTCTGTCTCACGCCTGCAGGGCTGAAGATTCGAATCCTAAATGAAATGTGTGTGTGGCAATCTGGATATGAAGCATGTGTGGCTGTTATTGCATACATGATGCTATGCGTATGAAAGAGGACATTTATATGTAGGCATGAGCTGTATGTGCGTGTCACTTGTATGCAAATTCATGTTTGAATCTTTGTGTTCACTCTTTTTGCATGAAAAATTTCCTGTTTCCCTTTGACTTCTGTCTTGTAAAAAAACAAATTGTGTTAATTTTCAGTTTCTCATTCTATTTCCCTCCCTCTTTATATACATAGGTAATATGTATATACATTTATTTATGTATTGATATGTGTATGTGGTAGTTGGAGGCCCTAACTTGGCCTCCCTAGCATCTTGTTTTGGGTCAGGCATTTCTCCCTTGTAGAAACATTGCTTGCTAGTGTTCCTGCTGACTTTTGCCCTTGGTGCTCACTATTTCCTACCCACCCACCCCCTCGTTTAGTGTGATATTTTCTTCTACCATTTTCCTTGTTCACTCCTCTTTGCCTTATTCACCTTTACACTCCTCGTGGTGACTTGACCTCCCTTGACCCCTCCCCCCCCATCTCCCCTCTCCTCAATCTCGCCTCTACCTTTTCATCCTCTCCTGTGGCTCCCTCCTTACCTCTCTTACTCTGCCCCTTCTGTGTGCTTCTCTTTCCTGGTCTTGTTCTTTATGGGACAGCGAAGGGAAGATGGTGGTTCTGTCTCTGGCGATCGGGCTAGCTGAGCAGGATGACTTTGCCAACATCCCCGACCTGCAGGAGGCACCGGCCAGCCACGAAACCCCCCCTGACAAGAGGTACCAATCTAAGAGTGTGAGAGTGAGAGTGCGATGGGAGGTGGAAGTGGAGGAGGAAGAGATGAAGCGAGAGGGATGTGGTAGATCTAAAAAGGGTGAGAAAATACTGGACATTGGTTTATGCAAAGAGGAAGGATTTAGTGAGTTAGGAGCTCAAACAAGTGATACAGAGAAAGACAGTCATAGCTGTTATGGGGAAGGAGATGATGTATTGTGGCACGTTGGAGCTTGTGCACCTTGTTGACGGCTGCTGTGGTTAATGCTGAAAGCCATTAAGGAGGGTGTATTAGGGTAATGGTGGTCAAAAGGCAAATACCTATCAGATAAACATGGCTGTGAGGACAATGCAGGGTGGAGGGTGGTTGGCTCCAGTACGGTTCATTTTTTCCCTCCTGGGCAAACTGTGATGAAAAAAGAACACCTTGAGCAAGGGCTAATGGGATTAGACAGCTTGACCATCAGTTGTTAATAGTTAATGAGCTCCTTAATCATTTGAGTGGGATTGTGGTCCACAGTCTCACTGTAGAGTCCCTTCACTGGCTGAATGGCCATTGTGTAGCATATGGTTGCTTTAAGAATGGTAGAGATGTTTGCTATTAATTGGATTCTTTCACAGCTACAGCCACATCAGCCTGTTGCTTTTCATCCTTCCCACAGACACTTTTCATTTACTCCTTTGTCCTGCTGTTTTCTTATCGATCTCTGTGCACTTTCGCTTTGTTTTCGTGCTTTTTAACCGTCTTTTCCCTTACCAGCCAGCTCTCTGAGGGCAGCTACCTGGCATTTCTTTATGTTCCTTTCCTCTGGCTCTCTCCATCTCCACATCTCACCAACTCGCTCCTTTGCCTTCCTCATCTTCCCCTCAGTCCTAGTCTTCCAGCCTCCAGGGCAGCGTATATTACACTCTCGTTAGCCGCTTTGTTTGAGAGACACTTTCACAGATGTCTATAAATAAGGTCTCCTGCGGGTAGGGACCAGTTTCCCCAGCAGCTCAAGAGCTGTGACTTGCAGAATATGAAGGTAAGACAACCACTGTATCACCACTGCTGGTCTCCCAGTGTTCCACTGGCTGATTAGCTAAGGACTGGACAATCAGCGTCTGTCAGTAATTTCCACGTCGTCTGTTCGAGACATTTTAAATTAATTACCTGCCGAATGCAAGCTGAGAGGATGACAAAGCAACATCCTCCGCCCATCCAACAATCCTACCAGAGGTGTATGGATGACATGGTGCCCACGCTCGACTCTTGACTTGGCAGCCATGAGCAGCTAATTTTGTGGATCCAACAAAAAAACACCGCTCCCATCATGCCAGCCCCTTGGGAATCGGTCATGGGGTGGGCTTTAATTGTGGGTCTTACCGAGCGTAGTGGGTAGGTCTTTGTGTGGAGTCGCATGTCCCCCGGGAACCACGAACCCCCCATCATTTATCACTGGCCTCTCTACACTGTCGCATCAATGAGACCAAGAACGATTTATCTCCAGTTTGTCTTCTCGAGTTCCACTTCCTGCCCCTATCTCTCCTCTGGCCCTTTGACTGAGCCCAGCAGTTGAAGGTAATAGAGAAATTGATTTGGCTTCATCTAGATCCAGCTCTTAATCAAAGATTTTATTTAAGATTGTTCTTGGATTTATATCTGACATGGAAATATGTCCATGTGTGAAATACAGAGCATCTGAAGAATAGGTCTGTGTTACTTGACAATGATGAAAGAAAATATGTAGCAATAAATACAATCAAAGTATTTAATTTATTCCAAGACTGTTCTGAATCTTTTTTACATGGTGAAAAAGGTTCTGTGCTTTAATATGAAGGAATATCTGACCTTCTGCTAGTCCTCCCCACAGCTAACAGTAGATGACCTTACCACACAGATTTTACTTCATTATTGTTGTCATTCTCTAGCAACCTTTGGTAGCCTTCATTAATTGTGTGAAAAAGTGCATCCCTACTACTTTAATCTCACTTAAGGTAATATTAATATTAGAATTCTATTTCTAGAATAATTTTCTGTTTGTTTAGGAGATCATCATGGCTAGGATACAATTTGTACTTGCCACTCTTAGGACTTAGGGGTGTATATTTCAGATTCATATTGAAAGGTCTCCATTACTTTTTAGTTTTGTGTTTAGTTTTCATAGCCCTTTCTGAAGCCAGCTACTCCTAAGGTTTCTAATGACCCTTATGTATCCTCTCATCCTTTTAGTATTCAATTATCCATGAAATTATGGATTTAATTTTCAGATTCCTTGAATATTTATAGTTCCTGTTAGGCCTATAGAAGTTTCAGCCTGCTATTTAAGCCACAGCTACACTTTCAAAATATTGAATATATGTTGGTCACAGCTGACGAATTAGTGTGCAAATGGACGGCTTTTTCCACAATTAGTATTGTTATTATCATCATTATTATTAATATTGCATTACTGTCTCCTCATTTCCTCAGAGGTGCGATAGTTTGCTTTTTTGTGCTATTTATATGCTTAGGCACTTCACTGGGCAAATTAATTTTAAAGCCGTTGTAATATGTAGCGCATGAGACGGCCACTGTGGTTCCTGTGATAAGAATTCTTGGTGGGACGGATTTGTATGAAAGGTGTGCAAATTGCTGATTTCGATAACGTGAAAAATGGCAATGCCTCAGTATTTTATAGTACGGAAATAAACCCTGCATCTGGGAGACAGCCTTCCAGAGGTCCTCCAAGCACTGCATGGAAATGGGTTAAAAAACAAGCCTCCTGCCCAGAGTCACATAGATTCCCAAAATACAAAAAGTCCTGCTTTTAGCCTGCAGTCAAAAAGATTCCTAAAATACAATAAGTGCCAGAGTTTCCAGAAGCCCTCAAGGGGGTAATCAGATCTGGCAAGAAACCAAAACTGGGTCTGGGTTTAGTGCATCTAAATATCATCTCCTAGATTCACTGGAAATCATTCAGAGTGAGGATGGTCTCAGAGACACGGCGAGCCAGTTGCCCTGACCTAATCAACAAAATGTAGATTATTAACATATCGGTTATGACAAACATTTTGAAAGTGGTTCAGGGGGAAAAAATTAACTTGAAATTAACAAAACAGCCATTTTATTCCTAAGCAATGAAAATAATGAGAAAAAAAAAGGAAGCGGTTTCTTGTCCTTGTGGAATTTAAGATTCAAGTCTTATAGCACTGGCAGTTGGTCAGATTTTTCTTTTCTGATTGGTTTAGGCTCAAGGGACTGCCTGGACCACTGTGTTTAAGCGTAATACTGTAATGACAGACTGGCATCTTATTTATGGATGCACCTTTTAAAGTCCAAACAAGTCTCATCTGTCATTGCTGCCCAACCTACCCTGTCAGCCCCGTTTGTCACTGATCTCATGCCATTCCTCTTCTCCCTCACTGCTCTCCTATCAGCCTTACATATCTATGCCCTCCCCCATCCATCCTGCCCATGTGCACAACGCGCACCCTTTGCTCTCTCGGGACTGGTCCCCTAAGGTAGGGACTGGCACATCACTCTGCTTTAATCTGTTAACAAATAAGATGTGAGTGTTTTTAAAGGCAGGGGTGTTTACACCATCCCTTCCACCAATCGGTTGAGTCATGTGAAGTTGAACATACGACAGACTGCAATAATCTGCCCATAACCTGTCTCTACAACTCCAGCTGTGCCCCTGTGAGGCTGAATACTTTACTGCTCCACTGTGCTTCACGCTGAACGGCATTGGATTCTCTTGGGTACTTCTTGGGTCCAATGTTTGGAGCTTCCCTGTCCGCCTACTGGGTCACACCCGGAACAAAAATCCCCCCTAACAAAGCCCCAGCCAGCAGTCTTCTTTGCTGTGCAATATTAATGCATGCCGTATCACTCAATGTAGAGTTATAATGAGGCCCCAGCTCTCTGTGTGTACAGAGATCGTGTGACATGATTTTTCAGTTTTTGTGCATGTTCTCTGAACATTCCATTTTCATCATAGAGTCTAATGAGCAGGTGAATTGGTGAATCTCAACACACCCATGTGTGGGCGTGCAGGTTTGTGCATAATTGCCCAGTGCTGGGATGGCACACTGATCAGGGTGTGCCCTGCCTCATGCCTTGTGCGCGGCAATTGCACCAATTCACTGCAAATCTAATTCGACGTGGCTACTGAGGCAGTGGCAGTTGAATTAAATAAATGTTGAATCTCCAATGTAAATTAGCAAACGTGGATGGCAAAGAGTCCGTATTAGCATGGCAGTATTCATGGGAAGTCAACTTCGGTTTCTGGCCATGTGTGCAGTTTCATTATGGCCCTCTGTAACTGTAGTCAGAAAAACAAACAACCAATTACTCCTGTCCTGGGGCAATGCTGGACAAATGAGTCCATTGAGAGATGCACAACTCTAGACACGTCATTCTGCCCTCTCCATACTCATCATGAATGCTGATGGTCGTCGAGGTTAAGGGTTATGCCATAAGATTGTTTATTGTGACGATGTGGAGTTTGAGGTATGAGTGAAGAATCACTTCTCATGACAAGAGACAACTACAGTACAGAATGGAATCCTGCATAGGCGAAAGATCTAGACCAGATCTAGTTTCCCAGTCCAGTCCTCGTGGACCTGCCAGGATTTCCAAAACATGATTGTCTTTGTCCCACATTTCTGTTATGTAGATATTTATTGTATATTTCTGCTATATTATTTGTTAATTTACAAAATCGGAAACCATACGATTTTGACGGGCGAAATAAGGACAATCTGTTCAGACTTATTAAAAACAATAAAGTGAAAACTGCTTCTGACAAAATACAAATTTATTCCAATATTAAGTCAGTTATTAGCTAAATATATACCGATATTTCATAACACATAAGTCCTTCAATAAAAAAAAATCATGAAATTGATTAATTTTATGAAAGCTAAAATGCAGCTGTGTGTAGTAAATTACGCAAAACACAACTCATTAACATAGATGATGAATCCACTTACTGTTTCAGTTTGTTAATTCACTTTATATTTTATCTTTTTTCAATGAGTCATATTAATTGTAAGAAGTAAGTGCTTTTAGATTGAGAAAAAAGGTTTCATGTCAACTTTGTTGTATTCGTACCGTCAGAACAGCCCCCGTTGCAAACTACTTACCGCAGAGACATGATTTCTGTACAAACCCATTAGCTAATCGCAGCATAGCATAACCGGGAAAAAGAATCTCTAATTAAAGCTACATTGCAAAGGACATTCTGAGCATATATACATACAATTTTGCTGTGTCACCGCGGTCCTCCTATACTTGCTTGTGGAAGGGCTGTTTGTCTTGCACGAGCCAGTATTACAGGTAAGCTTACGTCATTCCCTTGTGCGTTGGGTTTTTTTCCACATAGCGGTTAACAGCGTAATAAATTGGTTTCGTACGAATACCTTAAATGTGCTAATTCACAGTAGTAATAGCGGTAATGTATGTATTATTCTTGTCATTTTTTATTATTATAAATAATAGGAATAATACACCTTGCATTCACAGTTTTAGAACGCAAAACGTCCAAAGAAAAAAATAATTATAATAACTTTCTAAACTTTTAAAAGTTAATTGTTATGCATTTTGATAAATACGAACCGTTTGGAATAGGTAAAATGGTAAATTGCTTTGATATATCGATTAGCTAACTGTCGTTATGTCACGTGCCAGAAACCGTTGAATATCCGTGCAAAGAAAACGTGAAAGAAGAAAAGCCTAAATGCTTGTCTTGTGATATTAATATAACTGTGTAGACGAGGGGTTCTCAGCCTGGTTGTCCGCAGAGAAAGGTCTAAATTATGACCGCCATTGAAGCAAAAATTATTAAAATAATATTTCTGCTCTAGCTATTGTTACAATCTAGTCCCTGGCTTAACTTTTCCTTCTCCTATTTTTAAAATTAGCATAATTGCTAGGTTTTCTTTTAGCTAGTTGCTCTGTTCTGGGTGTGTCATACGTTTCCCGAGCATATATAGGTGTGCGTGCACATAGACTATGGGGTGGACAGTTTTGACTGAGGTGTAGCGAGACAGGGGGTAGCTGGGGAGAAAGTATAGTATATACTCACTGGGTGATTTGGTTCAGAGAACTGGTGCCTCTTAAAACCATTTTAAATGTACCCCATAAAACTAATGCTGTTGTTTTTGGTTTTTAATGGAAAGTGCTTGTGGTTTCACTCCAGCTTTAATCTAAGGATAGAGAGCTTCATCTCTAAATGTAAAAGTACATTGGTTCCAAGAAGCTTTTAAGCCGAACTCAGTTGAAAGGAAACAGAGGGTCCTTGTTCCCAGGCCTGTCTTCACTCCGTATGACCAGTCGTACTAACAAGGGTGTTTTCTTGATCTGCTTTAAAAATGAGATCTCTAATATTGCAGAAATATTAGCAAAATGCACCTAATGACACAAGTGTGAATATGAATAAAATAGTTCTGTGCTTCAGTCAGGGGTGATTCTAGTATTTGACCCTTATGGGGGGGCTCAACTCTTAAGAAATATGGGACAAATTCGCTCAATAGATTTAAAATAATCTTTAAAGGGGAGGCAAAAAAGAGGGTGACAAGTCACCCTGAATAGGGTCTAGGAACACCTATGTTGGAAATGCTATATTCGGTTATTTTAAACACATAAGAAATGAAAGTCTTATCCTGATAACGAGCATGCCAAACTGAGTGGACTTATGTTGCTCATATATTCTGCATTATACCCATTTATTTAAATGTCACTCCTGGTACTGTGATTCCACTGTGTATGTTTGTACCAGTAGTCTAATTAATTAGGGTTTATTGAGTTCTTTCAAATTATCGATCTATCCATCCATTTTCTATACCCGTTTGTCCTGTGCAGGGTCATGAGGAAAATATTGACATATTTAAGATTGACATATTTAAATATTAAATCTACATATAATTTAGAATAAATCTAGAGACTATGACCATTTGAAAATACACTGTTGTATTTGTATATAACAAAACTTAATGCTAAATTATTGAGCATATAACTTCATTATATATGTGTTTTTAAAGCATGTAATTACTGTTTAAAAGGTTAAAAAACAGGAAAGGTCATTAAAAATGCATGAGTCAACCTGTCGACCTGGGATCAATTGTCTACCAAGAAAATTGAGTCGGTGTGGCAAAAAAAAAAAACCTTGACCCATGCTTGCTGATATATGTGATGCTCATTGTGATGGTTTGATGACCTGTAGTTATGTGGCTGTGGTGCAGTTTTTGCATGTATTTCTGAGTTTACCACTAGCCCCTGCTCCCATTGGGGGAGAAGGGGGCATTGTCTTTAGCCTTAGCACGTTGCACACACTATTCCAGGTGGTGTGGGTACATCACACTGTACTGCTGTGACAGAGTCATTGACTTTGAACTGGCAGAGCACTCCTGAGTAGTGTGTGCACTAGTGTATTAAGCATGTTATACAGTCTTATGTACATGTGCTATGTTCCTTGTGTCCATGCGTTGCTTGCCTTGTTACATACCTCTGTGTGTGATTGCACAAGTGTTTGAGTTTGTGGGTACTGTATGCATTTCATTGTTTGCTTAATTATGTATGTATGTATGTATGTGATCCTCTGCTCAAATTCAATGCAATGTAAAACTGTTTACAAGGAAGTCAATCACTCAGGAGTGTTTTTTTCTTTCTCTTCCCCTAGCGTGGCCTAGAAGTTCAGGGATATAATTGCCGTTTACTGTTTAATCAAAAGGGTGAGTTAAATTATAGATGGAATGGGTAGGAATGACAAAGAGACAAAGAAAGCAGAATAAAAGACCTGATCAGCTGAGGAGTTTGAAAAAAAGTAAACTCAGTATGTACTCTTTTCTAGTTCTCTTAATGGGTTGAAAATTGCAATAATGAGTGAGAGATCAATCTCCACTCTAGTATTGTTAGAAGCAAGAATGTTTCGGGTGTGTTTATGGATAAATCAGGATTTTACCATCCCAGTGTCTGGATAGTACTGCCCCTGTTGGCCTGGACCTGTATCAGTCCAGGAGGGTGTCATGATGGTTTAATGTTTTTATCGATATTGTCAAACATACTCTAATCATTCACAGTCACTCCAGGCAGTTGTTCGGTGGGGGAGGGGTGATGTGAGCAGCTTGCTGCCCCCCCCCGTACTCTCTAGCATCCAGCCTGAGCCAGTGGCTTGCCTGGAGGGACAATCGCAAGCAAAGGGGTTTGGCCGTAGCAAAGAGTGGAAGTCGCCGCATTTACAGATCAGCGCTCAGGCTGTCGGTTGGCTGCTTCTCTGTGGTGGGACACGTAGAGAGCCCCAGAGTTAGGAGCTGCGGAGGTCCCCTCTCAGTGTCCACTGAGCTCTACTGAAGGGAAGCCACTCGCCGAATTTTAAAAAAAGCTTGCGTTGCACGTGAGTTGCCTTCGTGTTAATCAGCAGACACCTCGAGCACAGCCCTGCCTCTCGATTGCTTATACGGAACAGCCTATTACAGTGTGACCTTCAGCACAATAGGACTGAGGGGGGGAAACCTGGAGCTAAATGGGACTACAGAGGCATAATAGAATCAGTCAGAGTCGCTCCTGGAATGGTGTGATGTGCTTATGGCTTATTTCATTCTTTACTGGTTATGTAAGGGATACTATTCTGTGGTGTTTTCCACTGTGCAATATGTCTCTGCCCAGGGGTGGGGCAGCCCTGTAGTGGATCGGCTAGGCCAAGAACCTGGAGTGTGAATATAACGGTGAAAGGGTATGTATGTGCGTGCCTGAATGTTGGGTGCTGCTGGGGTTCAGGGTGAGTGTTGGGGTGGGGGGGGAGGCTGTCTCTCTCGCGTTTCTCTCCAGCCCTGAAGCGGAGTGTCTGCTCCCCTCCCCTTCTTCAAGCAGATCGTCCTGGGTCAGGTAACAAAAAAGGATAGTATCACAGGTCACGGTGAAACCCAAATTGCCCCGCGCGCCTCTGTGTGTCTGTCTCTGTGCGTGTGCGCGCATATCAGTGGGTGTGTGTATCTATCAGCGAGGCTCTCACCCGTACCTGTCATATATCCTGCCATGTCTGCCTTGTTTTTAATGTGCCTGCCTGTTTGCTGCCCTCTCCCCTTTCCTCTTCTCCTGCCCCCCCCCAAGCCATCCCTGGCTCTCTGTGTTTCTCGAGCCGTTGCCATGTCGACAGCCCACTTTCTTTGATGGTGCTGTGGGAGCATTGGGCTTTCCTGTCAGTACAATTGCCCAGTCTGCTCCCTGCTGGCTGCTATACGACCCTGCAGGTTAAACATCATTTACAGATTGCTCACTTTTCTGCTGCGGTATTGGTGCCAGATTTTCCTTTGCACAGTGGATGCTTAGTCTGACAAAGGATGCAACAGGACTTTTGGGTCTGGAGATACAATTTTGATTAATAATTTATGAATTTTTGCTCTGACCTTCCACAAGTTTTGCCCTTGGGCTTTTGTACTTCTGAGCCTTAGCTATTATGAAATGCTAAGCTTCATTGTAAGCGTTGTGAAATCCACCATCTTTGTAAATCAATTAGCAGGTATAAAACCTGTTTGTAGCAGACATGTACAGGTCTGGTTAGCATGCTTGCCTGTCAGCCTGCCTTGTAGCAGCCTGCTCCCCGTGTTCTAGTCAACTTATGGGGTTTTCGGGTGGATGAAGGCTCCTCCTGAATGAAGCACAAAGCAGGGATTGATTATGTGTGCTGAGGTGTAGTGCTGCTTGCCCTCCTCCTTTGCCTGAAGCAGTCCGTTCCTACGGCAGGACGGTCACGGTGCTGGTAGCATGCATGAGCCTGCAGTTCAGTGTGTGGATGGATCCAGTGGGCCGCTAAGATCACATTGATCCAAAGGAATGTGACTCCTGTGTATTTGTGGAACCCAACCAAGTGCAGCTGTGGCATAGTCCCTTCCCCTTCTGAAAAACTTACCAGTAACCACGTAGTTGTTCTTTTGTCTGTCTGCCTTACTTGCTTCGCTTGCCTTTTGCTGCCTGTCTGTCTGCCTGTCTGTTTGTCTGTTCTTTGATCTGGGTACCTTTGTTTTCCTACTAGATGGAGTGCATTGTTTGCTATTTGTTGTTTATTGTACTTTTCTGTAGAAGTATTCACTCACTCTCTTTTAAACTTCAGCCCCAAATTTTAACTATTCTGCACATACAACACATGATAGACATTTAGGCTTGCTATTCAGCTGTCCAGTATTCCACCTTATTGAAATTACCTGTGTGAGACTGACGCAGGGCTTCATCCTGAGAGGGACTTTAGTTTTTGCTCTTCTCAGACTCTTTTATTTATAGCATTATACATTGGGGTCTGTCATTAGCTGTAATGCCAAAGCACAGTCCCAGCCCTCCAGAATGCTAACAGTTCCCAAAATCTCTGTGTAAGCAGGTATGATTCCTGCTCACGATACTCATAACTAAAAAACTAGACACAGTCGATAGAGCCTTCCCTTCCCTATACATGCATTATTTCTCACAGAGTAAGTCCTGACTTAAAATTTATACAAGCTACCTTTTCTTGTAAGTGCACCGCGGTGTACATCACCCAGACTGCAGGGCACAAATATGGCAGCAGGGCTGCGGTCATGTTAGGGTGCAGCCTCTTGCTCCTAAAATGGTAACACTGCGATCTTTTTGATGTTTCTCACCACTTGCCTAGTGAATAGTAAGGTTAGTCTCTGAAATTTGGATGTAGTATGGTCTTTCATTGACACCAGCATGTAATTCTCTACACCGGTGTCAAACCTGGCCTAAATGCATGCTGAGTGCTGGGTATGAAAGACCTTATATGTCTCCTACAACACGCATCCCTCTTCTGAGATAGTATTACTCTTAGGTAGAGTTCTTATATATACTTACATATGTATGAACCCCCTAACACTCTGTTCTCTCTCCTTTTCCTGTGTGTTAATACCCGTTTGGTTGTGGGTCTCTAATCTGTCTCTCTCTCCCTTCTACCATCTCTCTTGCTCTAAAGAAGCGCTTTACTCCTTGTCTGTTTCTTTTTGGCCACTAATCTTTATGTGGGTTTTTTTATTGTTTTCCTCCTGCCCCTGTATCTCCCCCCCCCCCCCCACCCCCCCCGCC
>JAODJW010000007.1:14130617-14154994 GCA_026777045.1 Hyperopisus bebe
CCCCCAATTCCCCTGAGCATCTATGTTTAACTTGCTCCCTCCCCCTCTGTGTAACGTGTATGTCCTTGTTGGTTTCCTTTCCTTTCTGTTATCTGCTCCAAACTGACCAAACTAAGCCTCTCTTGTGTTTTCAGGCTATCCCTTTCTCCTTTTTCTTTCTTGCAGCTCAATAAAAAAGCAGTGGTGTCTGTCAGTGTCTCACTCGTTTTGTTTGACTCTGTAACCTCACTTTGTTCATGCTATTAACATATGGCCTCTCCTCTTAACACAGACGAATGTTACCCCTATTCTTTACCCCACCTTCTGCACAGTGCCTTCCATGTATGTTCTGTGTGCCTCTTCCACTGAATGTATGCTTCATCTGCCTCCTTTCTGGCTGTGTCTCAATGCCTAACAGCTCATCAATGTCTTGCCTCTGGACGTGCCTTGACCAGTCTGCTCTGGAGTACTGTGTGTCCTTTGCTTTCTTCACTGGGACTGGAATCTGAGTTGTTGTTGCGTAGGGTTGCAATGTGAATAGTGGTCTCACAGGGGTTCTGATGTCGCCTTCGAATGCCGCCATGTTTCGTGCCACGTCTGCTCCTCTCTTTCACAAAGACTTCGGTCTCTCTTTCGTTGGGTCTTGTTGCTTTAGCAGACTGTCACATTCACGCTCATATGCATTCAGATTTGCACACATACATGCTTAGACAAAAACCTCAGTTGTTGCTGTGCTGCGTTTGACCATCTGCTGAGGTCTATACTGCTACGTCTCTTTCTCAGGGTAGCCTCAGGCTGGGCGAAAGGGCACAGCTTCCTGCCTTACCTGTGTCCACTTGTGTGTGAATGTTGCTCTTCAACTTCACTAGACTGGTTCCGGCCCATTCACACATTCATTAGTTCTGTATCGTTTCCTCGGGCATCCATCTGTTGACTGAATTATTATATTGCTGCAGTTTGGCTTGAGCCAGAGACATTGATGACCTGCTATGAGCACGGCCAGATCATCCTTAGACAGGTGGCAGAGTTACTCTTCCTGCTAACCACTATTATCACATCTCCGGGCTGCTCTGAAGCGGTATTTTGGAACGGAACCCGCTGGATTTTCATGTAAAACGGTGGGTCATGCTGAAACCCCTTGACTGGAGCAGCACCTATTCCATGCTGGCCCTCTGCATCATCACTGTCTTACGTCGATCTGGCCAAGCTCAGTGAAGCCGCACTTCAAAGAGTATGTCTGTGCATGTGCGTGTGTGAGTCTCTGTCTGTGTGTGTGTGTGTGTGTGTGTGTGTGTGTGTGCGTGCATGTGTATGAAATGACATGCCCAGAGCTTTTTAGATTTGCATTGGACAAAATCAAATGAATCATAAATAAACCTTTGTAATCAGTATATTAAAGGATTCGTCACATCAAAGAAATACCTTGAACCCAGGTTCTGTGTTCAAATTCAGATTCAATGTTCAGCTGCCAGGGACAAGTCTCAATGTCACAGTGTCTACCTGAGTGTTTGAATGCTTTAACCAGGTATGGGGCCTCTAATAGCGAATACACTGGGATTTTCGAAGCACTTGGGCAGCCTCCGTCCCCTTCTGAGATGTGACACCTCACCCAGCTGCATCCAGTGATGCTATGGTCTGTCTCCACAGGGCTAGTGGCAACAGGCCCAGCAACAGCCCTAAGGGGCAGCCCCCTGATGAGACTGACCGCCGTACTGATGGCCACTCCTCTGTGTCCGACTTGGCCAACTCTTTGACCAGCGAGATGCTTATGGTAAGAGACGGTCTCTGCTCCTCATGTATAGCAATGATCTGAGCCGTCAGCCAGCCATTGCAATGCATAAGATACGGGATTCTGTGGGTGGGTAATGACAGAGTCTTCCTGAGGGTGCCAAGAGTCACAACCAGGGTAACTCTCTGAGCTGGCAAACACTAGATGCCAATGCACCTTATCATTAACAGAACGGCACTGTGAAAAGAGCAAGCCACGTTTTGTCATGTAGTTGAATAGCAAAGTGTAATTACGAATAACCCACACAGCTGAAGATCTCTAATTTGTTACTACATTTGAAAAGATAATGATACTGTCTAAAACAGCTCCAAATTAGGTGTGTCCACAAAGACCAACTAGCTGGATAAAAAAGGCCAAATTCTGGGGAATGCACTGCTTTCCAGAGCCAAGACAAGTTTCTGCTTTCTTGACCTCATTTATTTTAGCCAGTTAAATGAATAATCAACCTATCTAGCCTCAGTCCAATCCTTATTCAAAATAGTGTATTATAATTTGAGGCTACACTGAATGTTCTGTCTTTAAGGAGTATTTTAAAACAAAGTAACCAAAATATATTGTTACCGCTAGTATGCTCTCGATTCATCTTATCTGTGTACTTATAGGTCATTGCCCTGGCTCTTTAGCGCAGAATGGGGATGCTGAAGAATTTTGCCAAAGCATAAGGTTCTGTGATTGGCTGGCCGAAATATGAGGTTGTGATGTGTTGCTTTGAGTTTGAGACTCTGTAACTGACTGCCCCTACTGCTGTTAAGCCTGCCATAATATAATCAAATATCTCTTATTAGAATAAAATTATCTGGAAAAAAGATGAAGCTTCAGTATTCTCTATTAGAACTGCACAGTTTCCTGGAGACACATAATTAGGACTTGCAGTTGCATCATAGTGATCTTCAATTACTCAAAAACTTCATAAAAGGTTAACAATAATAACACTAAAAAGAGATGGTGCTTCAGAACTCATTATATCAAATGCTGTCAGTGTAACCCGAATTATCAAACAAAAGTCTTAGGATGTTAATAAAATCTGACTTGTTACAAGTTTCTTGACTTGTACTTGTCTTGAAAATTTATCTTTGCTAATACAAACGATGTACGAATGGTTTATCGTGACAAGTTTGAATAGCTATTGATTAATCAGTGCGAGTTAACACATGGTTGCCTCACAATGCTGGAGATCAGGCTTTCAGTTTCTGATCTCCTCACCATCTAAACATGTTAAGGTTAATTGGAGTTGTAAAGTTATCCATAGGTTTGTGTGCCTTGTGTTGGGTTCCCACCCTATCCTAGGTTATTTCCTGCCTTGTGCCCATTGCTTTTGAGACTGTGGATCCATGTGACCTTGCATAGAACAAGTAATGATGGATGTTAGTTAATGAAGTCATGTGAGCTTCAAAAGTTTTGGGGAGGACATTTGAGTATTGTATTTACTTATCTTATGCAATACCATGTGTACGTGAGCTTGTGCATGTTTAGTCATCTGTGGGAGTGTGTGGGTGTATATTGTAACCATGATATATGTGTGGGCGAATTAACTGCATTGCAAGTATCTATACTGGAATTCGGCCTCTGCTGCATCAGCATGTGGTCCAGCATGTGCATTATCAATAGGATCCAGTCATACTCAGTACTCAACACACTGACTGACATCACAAGGATCAAATCTCACTAAATGCACAGCTCAACCAGCCGACTGACACTGTAAAGGTGAAATCTCAAATTGTTGCTTCTGATTCCTGCTCAGTGTTCATCTGAACCCACAAACTCATGTTGCTGAGGTCAGATCTTATTCAGTGTGCAGCTCTACTTGCAAACTGACATTATTAAGGTCAATTCTTGGTCAGGTAGTAGTCCAACCCACAGACTAAAACTGTTGCGATCAAATATTGCGTCCTTTTCAGATCAACACTGTGACTGACATTTCTTGAGGTTGAATCTTGCCTTACATGCAGCTTAACCCACAGAGTGAATGTCAAGTCTTGCTCATTCCATAGATTAACCCACAGTAAAGGTGTAGATGAGGCTATGAGGGAGTGGAGGGGGAGGGGTTCAGGGCTGATTTAACCAATGTTGAAACCAAACATACATTCTTGAACCACAGACTGATATTAAGATCAGACATTGATTGATATGCAGCTTACACCTCATTCTAATATTTAGGTAAAATCTTGCTCATTATACCACTTATCCCATTTATTGACATGCTTAAGGTGAGAGCTCACCTAGTTCCCAGCTTAACCCTTAGACATAGTTATAGATTGACGTTTTACCTCATTGACCCTGCACATGCATGTTGTACATAACCAATAAGGCTTCACCATTAAAAAGAATTGAAGTGATGAATGGGAAGGTCTGGTGCTTGAGGTGATTATGTCCCTCTGCCATTCCTTTAAAGTGTGAGAGGGTGATAGACAAAGAGAGCAGAAGTGACAGAAAGAAATATGGCAGGAATACCAGGGAGGGATAATGAGCGTCCAGTCCAAGAAGTCAACCTTGGACCGTGCCTTTGGTCTCTCTCTCCTTCTGCACCTCCCTCGTTCTCTCTCCCTTGCTCTCTCCATCAGATAGCAGCCTTTTAAGCGGATTGCTATCACTCTCCCTGGACTAAGTGATAAAGTGGAGGAGAGGGCAAGTAGGGAAGGCACTCTATCTGCCATCTGAGCACCTCCTGCCTCTTAAAACATTAGCCGACAAATGAAACGCCACCAATCTGCCTAATGACATAAAGACATCTCAGTTCGCTTCCTGCTCTCTCTTGCAAGAAAATCCAGAAAGCACGCACAGAATGATGACTCGCCACAATGCTCCAAATGAGCTATTCCTGCTTTAGATCGGCATCTGGGTTTAGAAGACAAAGTCTAAGTTATAAAGCAGTGTGGCAAATGGCTTCACTTAAGAGCATGACATCCTAATACACAAACATATCTTCATCCGTAGATTCAGTTTAATTCCTTACACATAGTGGTGCTGTTTGCTTGATTGCTCTGTTGTAGCTTAGGTGTGTTTTTGTCACTGTGCATCCGTGCAGTAGAGTGTCCCATTATCAGTGATTTCCTTCCAGTTGTCCCCTGGCTCAGAGGAAGATGACCACGAGGGCCCTATCAGTGAGAAACTGGGTCGTATTCAGTTCAGCGTGGGCTATAGCTTCCAGGATTCTACTCTCACCGTCAAGATCCTCAAGGGACAGGATCTGCCCGCTAAGGACTTTTCTGGCACTTCTGACCCCTTCGTGAAGATCTATCTTCTTCCCGACAAGAAACACAAACTAGAGACCAAGGTGAAGAGGAAGAACCTAAACCCACACTGGAATGAAACGTTCCTGTTTGAAGGTCAGTGTGGAGACGGAGTTGCCTCATTTTTCTCAGTGTTCAGCTGCCTCTATTTGGATCCTCGCAGTAAATCTTAATTGGCTTTGCTTTATTGTTTTTGTTTAGGGTATGTTTCTGTTTTTCTTGTGGTTTTTGCATGAACGTCTGGTTTTTCTTAGTAGCTTCATAAAGATGAACTGCTGCAGGGCACTTATTAAACGTCTCCTAAACAAATGTTTGTCGTTGTTGAACTGCTTACTTTTAAGATCTGTTTTTGAAAAAATATGTTTTATGCAAATGATAATTAGCTGCTGGATCTGAACTGTTGTGTCTTCGTCTTACAGGGTTCCCATATGAAAAGGTGGTCCAGCGGACCCTCTACTTGCAGGTGCTGGACTATGACCGCTTCAGCCGCAATGACCCAATTGGAGAGGTGTCTCTCCCTCTCAACAAGGTGGACTTGGGTCACATGCCGACGTTCTGGAAGGACCTGAAACCTTGCAGTGATGGCAGCGTAAGTTCGAAAGAATGGGGGCTTGTAGCGAAATGATGCACATCCCAGGGTGGTTTTGCCTGACTGCTCTTTTGAAGAGTAACTGATGCCACAGTTTTGATACCTTAAGAAAACCAAGATGTTTTTGGTCAATCTAGCCGTTAGCACTTCGTATTTTTGCATGGAAACAATGCAGTTCCTGAAATTGATTAATATGTGGTGCGATATACCATTTAAATCTTGCATGGGAAAAATAAAGGTTTGTTTAGAGGAAACAGGTAATGAGCAGATTAGAAGCACTCCTAAGTGAGCATGGCATAAAGCTTCTATGTGTGTCTGTCCAGGGAAGCCGTGGGGACCTTCTACTGTCCCTGTGCTACAACCCTACAGCCAACACCATCACTGTGAGCATTATCAAGGCCCGTAATCTGAAAGCCATGGACATCGGGGGCACCTCAGGTATCACTCCTGTCACTAACTGTGGGAATATAGAAGATTTCAAAAGGGGAGGAGGGTTAGAGTAGAACCCCATTGCCTGGCTATGCCTGAAGTAGCTTTGCTGTCTGCCATACTCACTTCTTCCCTACCCTAGATCCCTATGTGAAGGTGTGGCTCATGCACAAGGATAAGCGTGTGGAGAAGAAGAAGACAGTGGTGATGAAGCGATGCCTGAACCCTGTGTTCAACGAGTCCTTTCCCTTTGACGTGCCTGCCCACGTCCTGAGAGAAACCACCATTATCATCACCGTCATGGACAAAGACAGACTCAGTCGCAATGACGTTATTGGCAAGGTACTTATCCACTGAATTTGAGGCTTATATTGAGGAACTGGTACTGATACTGCATCATAGTGTTTCTAGATGCTTGACACCACGATGCTCCTGAGCAGAAGGCACTGAGCAATGTGCAATAAGGTTTATAACAAAACATTTATAAAAAAAAATGAAAAACCAGAAGAACAGTGAAAGTGATAAGTACCCTGATTTAATACTTAGTAAAGCCACGGCTTGCTTTAATTATAGTCGTCAGCTATTTCAACGTGTGTGTCAGCTTCTGATATTTGCCCTTTCTTCCTTGTATAATGATTCATGTTTGGTCAAATCTTGTGGTGAGTGACAATGGACTGCTCTCCAAGTCCATCCACAGATCACATTTGGGTCAGGGCATTGACTTGGCCATTCAAGGACTTTCGCTTTCCTGACTTTAAGCCACCATATTGTTTGTTTTGGAGGCATGTTTAGAGTCATTATTCTGCTGGAAGTTGAACCACATTCCCATCTTCTGCTGTCTAGCAGAGGGCCATATATTTTCCTCAAAATTTTGGGTGTACTTGGCAGTATCCATTTTCCCTTCAATCCTGACCGAGTGCCCAGTCTCTGCTGAAGAGAAACACCCCCACAACATAATGTTGCCACCGTCATGCTTCACAGTAGGTATGGTTTGTTTTGGGCGGTGTGCTGTGTTTGCTTTTCCGCCAGACATAGCACTTGGAGTTAATTCCAAAAAGTTCAGCCTTAGTCTCATCTGACCATAAAACCTTTTACCACATGGCATTGGAATCTTCCAAGTTTTTTATTTATTTTTTTGCAAAGTGTAAACAACACTCAGTATGGCACTTTTTCAGAAAAGGTTTCTTTCTTGCCACACTGCCATGCAAGCCAGCTTTGTGTAAAGATTGTTGTCAAATGCACAGACTGACAAATGTCAGCCCTGAAGACTTGTAAGTCCTTCAAAGTTCCCATTGGCTACTCGGTGGCTTACCAAATCAGTATCCTCCTGATCTAGTTTAGATGGCCAGCCCGATCTAGGCAAAGTATTGATGGTGCCATCTGCGTTCCACATTTTAATAATGCTCTGAATGGTATTCAGATGGATTGTCAAAGCCTTTGAATTTTTTTTTATATCCTTCTCCTAACTTGTGCTTTCCACAACTTTATCCTGAAGTGCTTTTGGAAGCACCTTTCCGACCGTGTTGAATTCTTTGTGTTGCCATGCACTGCTAATAGTGGAATCCTCGAGGAAGAGATGGTTTAATTTTGAAGTAATAAAAACCACTTCAGTTGATGTTAGGTGGACTCCAACCGGCCTGGTGGGTGATCTGATACTTGAGCAAGTTTGTATAGGTCACTTGGAAGAAAGTGATAACTTGTCTAAACCAGGTATTTCATTAACTGTAGTCCCCCAGATGGCTTGGGGACTGATAACTTTCTCGTAAGGACAATAATTTAAAGTATTTGACCGGTCTTTTTCAAACTTGCCACTGGGTGAGGATGTGGAACTGATTATATTTTGAGATGGACTGCACCAAACCAGAAGCAGCACTACATACTGTAGTGATAACAAAGAAAAGGGCAGTTTTAATGCCTGTTAGTATGATAACTCTTTTGAGTTTTTATTTGAAGGATCATTCTCCCACTTTGCAGACACATTGTATGGGTAAACGACTGGAAATGGTCGAATTTTGCAACAAATCGCCTCAGAATTGAGGCAATGTTGCTTAGTGACAACAAAGGGAAGGGTGAAAGCAGATGACAGTTGACCTTGTGAATGTGGTATGTCAAAACGTATTTGATGGATCTTATTACGGCTTAAAAAGAACTGTAACTCTGAAAGTATTTTGCAAACACATTGTTTGGGTGACAAACTGGAAATGCTTTAATTTTGAGACAGATTGCCCCAAAATTGAAGCAGTCCCTCATAGTGATATCAAAAAAGAGCAGTTTCAGACACTTGATCCAATTACTGCCATAGTTCAAAAACTGTTTGACAGCTCTCTGTCAACCTTTGCAGACATGTTATAAGGGTGAAGATCTAGACCTGATCAAACTTTGACACAAATTGCACCAAAATGGAAGCAGTGTCACATAGTGATAGCAATGAGAAGGGCAGCCTCAGACACTTGATTCTGTGCATGATAGGTCAAAAATTATTTGTTGGATATTTTCCAAACTTTGCTGACACATTGCATGGGTGAAGATCTGGATATGTATAAATTTTGAGACACATTGCCCCAAAATTGGCACAGCAATGGTAGGTGGAAAGGGGGCATTTCCAAACTTCCCAGGAGCATTGTACAGGTCAGTGATTTTCAAACTTTGGGTCAGGATATGATTTTCTGAATATTCTGAAATAAAGTTTATAATTTCTTTTCTTGCCAGCATCCCCACTCGGCATGTTTTATTGGTAGCAGCCTGCTAGCCAGTCAGCGAAACTAATTGTGGGGACCATCGCCAAAATTATGCTGGGGGAATTTAATTAAAGTTGGGCTTTAAGGATTTTTTTGGAGAGGTGCAGCGTAGGCTTACGCAGTAACATAGCAGTATTTTTGTTATACTACAGAATTTTCATTCGGTGAAACTTGCCCCCCATATAGTTATGAAGTGCACAAATGTTAGTTGTAAATAAGTTGTTGGCGAATTAAAATAATAGATAAATTCATAAATATCTAGCTGATACTTTTTAATGTAAATGGTAACTAAATGACGACAAAGAATAGTTATTGTCCTTTAAAGTGCAGGGAAATAAATTTGGAATCTGAGACTTCTATCCAATCATCTCCTGGAGCCACTTATCCTGTTCAGGGTTGAAGGGTGTCCAAAACCTATGAGTACGAGGCAGGGAACATCCCAGGACGAGGCACTGACCCATCACAGAGCACACTCTCACACACCATTCACACCTATGGGCAATTTGGCAACTCAAATTAGCCTCAGCATGTTCTTAGACTGTGGGGGGAAACCGTACAACGACACAGTGGAGAACATGCAAACTCCACACACATGGAACCCAGGTCCCAGAGGCACGAGGCAACAGCGTTAACCACCACACCACAATTTGAAACATACTATGTATTGTTATAAAGATATGGGCTACAAGATGTACACTTGTATTGATTATTACCATCCACAATATTAGGTATTAGAGGACTATAACCCCTAATTGCCACTGTAGAATTAGTTGAAACTTTGTTTGGACAAGTGGGTGGTCTAGCAGAGGAATGGAAGGCATGTTATGCATTATTTGAAAGATTTGACAAAGTAAATTAACTACCCTAAAACCCATAGTATTTGAGCACTTAACTCCATCCTGTGTGAGCATAACTTAATTCATAACATTAATTCAAGACATAAGAAATACAGTTAACCACCTAATTGGTGGGGAAATATTGTGCAAATTGGTATGTAAGTGGAATGTGCAATAAAGGAATAGGTTTCAGAGTTTCAGAGTTATGTGTCATGACAAAGACTCAAACCATTTAGGTAAAAACACATTTATTAGTTTTCACATTTGCAATTGATCCATCCAGTAATTTTAGAAATTGTAGAATTCGGGGTGTATGTGGGAAGAGTAGGCATTAGATGCAGGGGGTGATGGGGGTGTCCGAGGAATACACTGTTGTAGTTCTGACAGCATATTTTCTAGTTAAACTATAAGAATTGTTCAGAATTTTTTGAAATGTTATTTTCACTTTGCTGTTGGGGGTCATAATGTGTAATTACAGCTGGAACAAATTGACGGGGTGTGATGACTTTCTATAGGCACTGTACATTCAGCCTATTCCTCCAAGCAATCATATAGTTACAACAGCACACATACGGCATAAAGGCATGGTCGAAGTTCACTTACTGTGTGGCTGAGTATTAGATCAGCTAAGCCATGTGATCCAAGTAATTTTAGATGTGGTGTGATGTTGCCACACATGGCGGTTCCCGAATTTCAGAGATAGTCATCCTCCTGGGATTTTTACTTATTACAGTGTCTAGAGTTTACTGAGAATATTGCAATAAACAAAAAAACATCCAGTCAGCAGCAGTTCTACTGTCGAAAACACCTTGTTAATGAGAGAGGTCAGAGGAGAATGGCCACGAATGCAAAAAAACCAGCTCAGTACAACAGCAGTGCGCAGAAAGATATCTTTGAAGATCCAATTCAAAAGGGATGCCAAACTTTGAAGTAATTCTAGAAACAAAAAGAGGTCCTACCTGGTACTACACAGAAGTATGTATTACTGGTACTACACAGAAGTATGTAGTACTGGTACTACACAGAAGTATGCAGTACTGTTGAAAGTACTAGCTAGTCCTTTCTTTTAACTCTCCTCAGTGAAAACACCTAGATACTACAGTATGTTTTCCATCCCCAGTAAATGTGCATTATTTCCCCGGTTGGTCAGTGAGGTTTATTTAGGGTTAGGGCAGATTTGAGGGCATTGAAGGAGCTGGAAGATTGACCCTTTTGTTGTCTTTCTTAAAGTGTTTTTTGTACCAAGTTATATTTTGTCACAATTGTTATATATTGGAGTAAAACCGCAAAATAGCAGTTCCCTTAACGTCAGCGAAAATGGGACACGTCCAAAACCTTCCGCATACCCAGAAAATTCAATCCATAACAGATATAGATTAGTCTAATATCGCCAGTGCCAACAGTGAAACAACTAGCCAGCTTATTAGCGGAATAACTTTCCCTTGTAAATTAAAACCATGCCGCAGGTCTCATAAATAAAATATTATGGTGCTCGAGTGCTGAAGAGATCATGAGGCAGACAGCAAAGTTCATTTATTAGCAGACTCTTTTATTGTGCGATCCTTAAAATGTAAAACAATGAGCAAGAATCAAGAATAAACACACACACAGATGGGGAGCTTTTAGGGAGACAAAAGTGGATGCAGGCAGTAGAGAAAGGGCACAACCAGTCATTCTCTGAAACCATTTTTACGGTTTTGGCAGCTTATAAAAGCATAAAATCCGAAACAGATCAAAATAGTTCGACGAAACGTAATACACAGGAACCATTACTTTACTTTCATTTCCACCTACATTCATTTTTGAAACCGGTGGAAATGCGGGCAAGTTCTCCTGCGAGCATCAGCCCAGCACTAGCTCTGTGTTGGTGGGAATGAGGCATATGTAACGCTTTTTATATACAGTGCAGTGATACAGCTGATGTGAAATATCCAAGTGCAGTTATACTCTGAGAAACACCTCTTGTCCAACTGTTGTATAACGACTACTAAAGCACCTGTTAGAAATAAAATTCTAACTGCATCTATCTATCATTTTTCTGACTGCTGCTAGGATTCATGGTTGTGAGTCGCCCTGAAGCCCAACCAGCACAGAGCACAATGCAGGGGTATACCCTGGCCAGAATCCTCTTTCTAGGTTATTGATTATTAAAAGAATTTGGCTTTCATTAAATCATGCAGTCTTGTTCATCTGTCCTGCAAAGGCTCATTCCACAACCTGCCATACTTCATAAATTATTTAAATAAAGATTTACTTTGATCTGAGTGTTTTCCTAGAACTATGCAAATCTGGTGAATTTTACATGGATGATGTCATTACTTTCTATCCAAGGTGTAACCCAGAATTGTTCCCTGTGCTGCCTGGGAAAGGCTCCAGGCTTCCCTGCCATCCTGAGTAGGATGAGTTGGGCGATGGATGGATGGATGGATGGATGGACATTTTTATATGGGCTGGAACCAATGCTGACTGATGCTATACAGAAAAGCCAGTAAATAAAACATCTCCACTTTTGCTAGTTCATTTTTTGCAATTGAAAAAGGCTGACTTAAGTGACAGCAATCTTGGATAACTGCAGCTTATTTATTGATTTTTTTAAAGCACAATTGTACTATAGATCATAGCACAGAAAGGCAGGCATTATTTTTAAATGTTTATCCCTTAATGGAAATCATTGTATATGTGTGCCATGAGTAAAGAATATTTGCAAAAAATTCTAGAAAATTCTTTTTTTTTTTCAATAAACAGGTTCTGCTTAAAGTGCTGAAAATGTGGCTCCTGTTTTTTAGATGTATTTGCAGGGTGCTTTTTAGGGAATCTTTCTTTCTTTTCCTCCATCAGATCTACCTGTCCTGGAAGAGTGGTCCTGCGGAGGTCAAGCATTGGAAGGATATGATGGGACACCCACGTACTGCAGTGGCCCAATGGCATGCCCTCAAGGCCTGAATGCCCCCCTCTTCCCTGACCCATCACCCCATTGCCCCCTACGTGCCCTGCCCCTTTTTCTCTAACCCTGTCCTTATGCACAAGACTGACTCGCAGCCAGGCTGCGAAACACGGGTACAATTAGCCATCCTTCAGACTCTCTGCTCTCCTCTCTTTCTGTCCCATCTCCTTGTTCATCCCTCCCTTCTCATCTTTAGTCTTTTGGATCATCTCCAGGTCTCCTTCAGCCAATGGTTCTGCTGTTTCCGGTCGTCCGATTGTCAGGCTGTACTTGTACTTGTTGTGAAAGTATGTTTTTTTTTTCAGTGGCCCCATCTTGTTTTGTACATTGTACTCTGTAAAATATTCTTGCCATTTACTTGTCAGCCCCTTACAATAATACCATTTGTACAGTAAAATGCTCTAATACTACAATCATGTTTAAGTAAACAGCTGCCCCACAAGACGCTGGGCTGGTGGTAAGACAGTAAGGCACCCTGCTTTTGGCCTCTCTTCAGGTCCCTGGAGTTACTGTTCCTGCCTGCTGCCATGTCTTGCCACCATTGGCTGGTGAAGGATGCCCTTCCTGAGTTTGATTTAGTCCCCTTTTTATGGAGTCATCGCCCCCTACTCTCCCCGTTTCCCCGCCGCCCCGCCCCGTCGTGTGTGTGTTCGGGAGGCTTCTATTCGCACGCTCCCATGTCTGCTCATATTCCTCAGATCTGTGTCTTTCTCTGTTTAACTATACAAACCGAAAGTAACAGAAAAGTATCATGAAGATGGCGCAGCCCAAAAAAACAAAAAAAGAAAAAAACAAAAAAAAAAAACAAACGCCACTAACGAGTGACCTGGAGACTAAGGGATGGGACATGGACTCGTAACTGAGAGAGCCCTGATGGGTTCCTTTCCCTTTCAATCTCTTTCTTTCTGTCTCCAGTCGCTGGCATAGTAATGGTGACTCTTCCCCTTCTCTGGATCCCTCGTCGTCTTTGTGTGCCGTAGGTGCTGTGTGTATCTCCAACAAAGTAGAATCAAAAAAAAAAATCACAAAAGATGAAACAAACTGAACTGGAATGAAACAAAAATGACAGACGTATACAGAGCAGGCCGTTCCAGGCTGTTCCATACCAGAAGGAAGGAAAACAAAATCAACAATGGTCAACGCATGTTGTTTTTTTCCTCGATACAAAACAAATGATAAAAATCACTTATCAAAGCGTTCTTCCAGACTCCAGTGATAACTAGATGCAAAAATCCCATTTTTTAGCCACACTGTGTGTGTGTGTATGAGGGCGTCAGTGGTTCGAGTTTCTGTGTTTATGTGATCTCCGTACCTGCAGCTGGGGGTCACACTCCTGCAGGGACCCTCTAGCTGTGGAGGACTCCTCTCAACCTTCCCCCGATTTGCGCTGATGAGTGCCTGCATGTGTCTGTTGGTGTGCGCGTGTGTGAGCCTGCCTAAGTGTGTAAAAAAATAAAGCGTGTAAAGAGTGCTCATGAGGTCCTCTGGCCTCGTTCCTTCTGCCCCTTTTTATCTAACTCCTCCCCTTGCATCCCTCATCTTTTCTCATGCTTCTTCCTCTTTCTTGTATTTACTCAACAAAATCCCCTCACATTTAGAGGTGAGGGACTGTGGTTGAGTTCGAGCTGCACTTTTTGGAGAATAATAATAGTAATAATAATAAGACTGATGCTGAAATGCAATCGTTACACATTTTTAAGGGAGGGCATTACAGCGGGCCAGAATCCCTGTGGAGGCGGAGTCTGTTGGGGCGGAGGACCTGTCTCTGTTGGCTTTGGCTCCTGCCTGGTTATAGAGATGCAGAAAGCAGCTAGTGACTCGCTCTTTATAGAGTCGTGCCAGGGCATCGGGGCCAGCGGGCCACATGCTTGCCAGAGTGACTAAGGGTTGGTGGCATGTGTGTGACTTAACTGTGTTGGCAGGACCACTAAGTCTATTACACCCAGAGCATTGTGGCCATGTTGCCGGGGGAACTGTAAGCTTTCTGCTCTGTCACTGCTGTAGAGGTGTCAAAATTGGAGAACTTTATTATCGGCTAGTTTGGCGAGGGCTTTACACTGGTGTTGGTGCTTTACAAAGGGCACCCTGAATTTTTGGTGCAGTTGTGCTGCTTCAGAGGACGGCCTGCTCATGTAATGAAAATTGAGCACCTCCCACAGCTGGAAGTAGAGCAGAAGACACTGAGTGACAATGCCAGTTATATAACAGAAATTCTGTTGTGGAGCGGAGATGGGGAGTGAACGTGACAGGGCGTTGGGGATGGTGCAGCTGTGCTCTTCCCAGGGGAAAGCCAGTTGCATTGTGGGCAGGTTTGGGAGGCACCTGTCACTGACAAGATCGATATCTTATTTTCTGTGGGCCAATAGACCTTCCACTGGCAACACTCAGCACTTAAAACGGTGTAAATAATGGCGATTGTATAAATAACAACTGCACTAGTTATCGTGCATGAAGAAAACGAATCGCAAAAGGCAGTCAAAGCCTTTGCTGTTTATATGTGTTGATATAGTAGTAAAGTTATATGCTATACCAAATATAATATGACCTAAGTTACTACAAATATAAAAAATGATAATTAGTAAACAGCTGGACTGTCAAGCCCAGAACCCATGGATTCTTAATGACTTGAGAGGGGAGAGCGGCACAAGGATGCGTTGCTGCTCTTGCTAGAGCAAATGCTTACAGGCATAAGTGGGTGGAGGAGCTACTGAGCATGTTCACAGATCAGTAAGAACATGGAATGCTACTGAGCACGTGCAGAGCGCAGTGAAACGGAGGCTATTGCTGAGCACGTGCAGAGCGCAGTGAAACGGAGGCTATTGCTGAGCATGTGCGCGCACCAGTGAGACAGGTAGGCATCACATCCGCCTGCCAGATGGTACTGAAAACTATGCTTCAGACTTTAAATACTGGCTGCTGCATAAATCACTCTGAATAACAGCTTTGTGTCCAAATGATGAGCTGTGCTGGCCTCAATTTTTATCTAGTGAGCATTTATAGCTTGAATTAGGTCCTTGTCGTAGGGACAGGACTCTGGTGCAGTGTTTGTACCAGGCTTGCAGTAATATGTTGCATGGCTATTGTCGTTGCCTGAGTCCTTGCTTTTTGAGTTTCTTTTGGTTTCTCTTAATTGTCCTATAGCCTGTGTTAGTGGTCTTGTCTGTGTGGCTCGGAGGGGTCGTGCAGCTGTGTGTCAAACGTTTGGTTAACCGAAGCCTGCACTGTCTCCCTGCGACTTCCCTACTGGACACATTAAATACTGACCCAACAAGCTGCAGTGAACAGATAAAATTTGCGGCTGAGCCAGTTCTGTCCTATGCAGGCATCTCTTTCTTCACCTGCTAACCTACAGCAGTGGATGTGACCGCCCCCCCCCCCATGCGGCACACTGTCTGGGTCGGGTCAGTGAGCGGTTTGATAGCACATGATGGCCACGCTCATCAGATGCTCGGTGGAGCCTTTCGCTGCCCGTCAGAGCAGAGGGATACTGCTTCTGTGGCAGATCTGTTACAAATTGTGCCGTTTGGACTGATGTGTCGCTCCTGATCCCTGTGACATTTCAGGGAGGCCACACACCAACTCAAGCCCAGAAATGAGTTGGAAGGTGGAAGGAAAACTTACATATATGGATAGATATCAGTGTCTATTAAGACCTTTTCCGTGCTGTATGCAAAGGGGTCAGGGTATGACCCAACTAGTAAAACAGCACAGAAATACCATGGTATATTAATGCTGTGTACTGCAGAATTCAGCGTAGGTATTTCCGGGTGATTGCATCATGCTGGCTGCGTAATGACAAGACCCCCAAGTAGCTGGTGCCTCTATTGCGCTTTGTGTGAATAAACATACTGCTTTTAAACTGAGATGCACAGAAATCATTGATTTGATTCAGGTTTGCGTGAATCAAGTTGACAGGTTATTTGTGTACGTGTTTTGTGCACACATGCATGACTGGCAAAAGTAACTTCTAAAATAGATCATGGCAAAACGACAGGTGAGGAGGAGAGAGAGAACGGAAGTCAGGAAATGAGAAGCACTGTTGAAACAGCAGCCAGTTATTACTGATCTGTTCATTTCCAGCCCAAAACTTTGTGTTAATCCTTATTCCATTTCAGCAGCAAATCTGCCGACCTGTACCCAAGTCTGTCATTCACTCCAGATACCAGTTCCACCTGTCATACCTGGTGTTCTCCTGCTGGATGATCATTAATGCACTGTTTGGTCTTTAACCTTCTGCAAGGCTCAGTTTTGCTGCCAATCCTCTCCTGTCCTCAGTCAACAGCTTGTATGGACAAGTGCGTAGGAAAGGCTTTGATACGGGGAGAGACACTACATAATAATTTAAATGTAAAAGTCTACACTTTGTGGAGGGATGAATGAAGTCAAATTGAATATTGGGGGTACACATGCCCCCTGTCCCCCTGGTTCCTACACCCCTGCTTTTGGACATGCGAGATAGGACAGGATCAGTGTGTTAAGCAGGGTTCGTTTTCAGTGGCAAGCCAACGAGTCTGTCAGGCATGTAGTCTCTGGCCCCGCCCACCAAGTCAGACTCCGCCTCTGCCAGATCAGCCCAGTCATTGTTTTACGCATGCGATGCATCCAGATGTGACTTCTTCCCTCATTGGGTTGAATTAAGCATTGCTTGAAATAAGAAGGATTTAAATATAAATGACAGTAACAAGAGTAATAACAATAATGTTGTGTTTACATATGACTGTGTGTGTGTGTGTGTGCGTGTGTGTGTGTGTGTGTGCGTGTGTGTGTGTGTGTGTGTGTGTGCAGTTGGTGTTCTTCCTCCTGGTCAGACCAGAGACCAGACCTTTTTTCTGTACAGATTGTTGAGGGGAATCGATGACTATTTGTTGTAATACTAAATTTTGGTTTTGTCACTCTAAATGATGAAGAAAACAATAATGATCCTGGTGATAGTGCTGATGATTATAAAAGCCCTTCTTGAATAAGGGCATTTGCTGTTTTTGTGTTTTTTAGGGATGGCGTGGGGTTGGGAGCTGGGGGGAGAGACCTAGTGCTACACCTCCGATTCTATAACTTTTCCTAAATATTTATTGATAAAGTGACCAATATTTCATAAGGAGTACATCCAAGGCACCCAAACCATGCCTTGATCCATGACATTAGATTAGGATGATCAGGTACTACGGAGGCCGAAGGGCTCTGTGTTTGAGGCTGAGGGATTTCTCAGGTGATGCTGCTTACATTTTCCAGTCTCCATCAGGGGGCGCCACGAGGCACCATTGTGGGCCCATGGCTGGTCTCGCCTGTTCGGCACGCTCCTCAACAGTGGATGTCTCACCATGACCGCAGGTTGAGTCCAGTAGCCCCATGCCGCCCTCCTGGGAGTTTTATTCCGCAAGGTCGCAGGCCTGGGAATGAGGCCTGCATGGACCTTCACACGGGAAGTGTGTGAGCGAGGCAGTGGCTGCCGGGACACACTCTTAGCAGACGCAGTCAGCATGTCCAGTGCTGCGTGAGAAGGTCTCCCACTTCTCTCGCACGTCACACTACTGTCACAAGTCATTAAGCCAGCCGCACTGAGCAGAATCATAACGTCCCAGTGTTTGTTCACCGCAAGGGGGCGTCGTCTTCTGTACTTCTGTATCTCTCTGTTGGACACCTGAATAGACAGTATAGTTTGTCCATATTTATCATTATGCAAACATTGCATCTGATGAGAGACGACTAATAGCTCTGTTTATTATCCACTACAATACTTGTTTCCCTAGTGATATGGAAATTGTCTAATTCTGTGTGGAAAACCAAGCCCTGGTGTCAGAACAGAAAGTCCAGACACCAGTCTGCTCAAAGTGACTCTTTCTAAAATTATTCTGCTTTTAAAGGTAGGCTGGCTGCTCGGCTCTGCGGCTGTTCTTACAGCCTCTCCTTCCAGTCACCCATATGCTGCCTCCCAGGATTTGGCGAAGGTCTGATCAGTGGGCGGGGCTTGTAAATGTTAGGGGAGGGCTGGGAAGGTGGCAGATTTCGATGCAGGCTATAGTCTGGCTGATCCTACTGCCCACCACAGCAGGGAAAGGGGTGGGATGCTATTTAAGCGCAAATTCATTCAGCTTTAAATGGAAACATACCACTCAGTTTAGAACTTGGCACTAGTGCTGTTTGTTTCAGTCAAGTGGCACCCAGTACAAACAGGAGCAGAGAAATCAGTCCCTTTCCAAGGTCAAGGTTAAGAAAGGTCACTTGGGAAAATGGGAGCTCACCTCAGATGTGCTGCTACATTCAGGGATTCTTATACGCAAATCTTTTATATTTGGCGAGCAATCAGTTGACCAGTTTCAAAGAAATATTAATAAATAGCAAATAGAAGGAGCATCATTGAGAAATTGCCTGAAAGATATCCAAAGTATATGTGTGTGTTTATTCTGCGGCACCTGGAAGCTGGCTTAGTTCTCTCTCCCTTTCTCCAAACCACTGCTGCACCTCCCTAACAGACTGCTCTGGCTTTCAACACACCATTGTGATGTGTAAGATCTAAGTTGATGTATTTTTATTTATTTTATGCCAACTTTGTACAGTGTATAAATATATATAAATATAAATATATATATATATATATATATAAAGAAAGAAACTTTAAAAAGGACAGTACTGTATAGATTTTAGATGCCTGGTAAAGGTGAATAGTATTTACTTGGTAGAGCAAAAGCAGAAGAGTAGAACTGTTAAAAGGCAGGTTTTGGGAACGTGCTTCTGTATCCTCCAAGACCCAATGGCAAAGGTCCTTTTTATAGTAGACATTCTTTTTCTTTGGCTTTTTTGAGTCACCTGGTAGCATCCAAGGTGCGCCGTTTGTTTCCTTTCTTGTTTTGTTTCACCAAGAGACGCGGCCAGCTCTGGCAGCCAGGAGAGTGCGATGGATCCGAGGGCGGCGCCGTGCAGAGGGTGGATTCAGTCTGTCTTTCTGTTTGTCTGTCACTCGGTTTGTGCTTTTGCCAGTCCTGTTGCTCTTCGCCCATTGTCAGTGTGTCGGGTAGCATGTTTGCACGAGTGGGCAGCACTACTGACCTAAGCTGACACGCCCTCTCTCCCTCCCTCCTTTTTGCACCATTAATTACTTCAGAAAAGTATATAATGTAAAAAGCAATACTTACATGAAACATTTCATGCATATTCATATTGACTTTCTTATATATAGTTTTTCTTATTCCCTTTCGCATTTGGTTCTCTTCAGACAAAATGCATCTTGCCTCATTAGAGGAGCAGGTGCCACATCTGTGCAAACCAGTGACCAATAAAGGTGCGACTATGTGTGGGCTATTAAATGGGGCCAACGAGGGGTTCCATCCATTCATCAGCACAGGCTAGAAGCTTGACCCGTTGCAACCTACAAATGAAAATTTGTCTCCCTCAGCTCGACACACGAAAACCTGCGCAGAAATGTTTTTCATTTTGTCTGTCAGTTTTGAACTGTAATATAAACATATTTTCAGTCTCTTCCTAAAGGCTTGTGGTTTAAATGTCATTGTACCATCTCCAAAACATAAATCTACTTTTACCTTCTGAATATTGAGTTATGGCTTTGACTACATTAACTCAAACTCATGAAGGGTGAGTTGTGCTCCTAAAGCTAACACGTTGCCCACTGGCCTGCTTAAACAATGTCCCAGTATCTTTTCCATCCTAATGAAGATCCTTCAGGGTCAAACGTGTATCACCATGGATAGCTGTGCCGGCTAAGCTTCATACCATTAGTAGCCCTACACATATATTTACAAGTGTGTTCACCTGTCTCTCCCATTTTATTTATTTATTTTTTTTATGGAGAAGGGCGCGTGTCGTATTATAGACTGGTCCCATGGGGGTTGATACAGGGAGCAGCCATTCTCTGAAATGGACTGGCCACAGTCCCAATTTCTCGAAACACATAGCAGTTTCCAGCTGGTGAGCAAAAACCAGGTCTCCTGCCACCTCGCACACACGGGATAAGCAGTCTGTCTGTCCACATGGCTGTATATGTTCGATAGACTGTCTGTCTTTGTTTAGTAAACTGCGTATTTGTTTCTGACAGTGTTCCACTCCGCTATCTCACTCAGCTTATTTGATTTGTGGACTGGGTGGGGGGCAGCCATACGGGCAAAGCATCTCCCGCACCCCTTTAGAACTTCCAGTGCCATCTTTAATGTGTTGTAAGTGTTTGTATGTGATTGTTGATGTTTGTGTGGCTTCAGTAGAGTAATGGGTTCTTGCTGGGTGGGCAATACAAAACTCCCCTTCCCCATATGACTATTCTTTGTGTCCAAAAAAAAAAACAATATCTTGAGACATTCCATTCAAATGATGTAATATAAAAAGCGTTGAGATGTACTATATAATGTCACTTGCCGGCAGTCATTAGGGAAGCAAGCTGGCTGATGTTGCTTCTAGCCTTACAGAATTCTCTCCCAGTTTTATTTCAATGCCCGTGACCTTCCTTTGCCCGTTGTCTGCACTGGTAGCATGTTCCTCTGCCTCTCGCTGGGCTTTCTGGTGTTTTCTGTCCCTTGGCTGGTCTTCCCCGGCCAGCTGCTAGTCCTGACTTTTGGGCCCTTCCTCTAACCGACCTGTGCCTCAAGCAGGAAGAGCTGGTGGCACCTGTAAGGCTGGAGGACATCTAGACTGTAGGACGTCGTTTCCCAACCTGGTTCTTGGGGTTCCGCAGACAGTCCATGTTTTTGCTTCCTCGCAGGTCCGTAGTGGGGAGCTGCGAGGGAGCGAAAATGTGAACTGTCTGGGGGGGGGTCCCTGTAGACCAGGATGGGAAACACTGCTCTAGGAGAACCAGATGGGTGTGTCCCTGTGTATTCATGCATATGTATATGTGCGATGCATGGGGGAGGGGTGTTGTCATCAAGCCCAACCCAGCAGTGTTTTGATGGTACATTCTGGGTTTTTCGCCTCTCCTGTTTTTTTATTTTAGCCGAGCAGACTGTGATCTTATTGGTTGATTTTCCCCCCAGTCTTTCCTTTTGGTGGGACTGGGTATGATGGGCGGCTTGAGCAGGGGTCGCTATGGAGCTGAGCTCTGATTTTGTTCATTAAAGAATCATTTTTACAATATGAGTGTGAAGCCTTTTTGATTGGGATTTTGGGGACATTTAAGCATGCATGTGTCTGCCTGCTAGCTAGGGATGCATAATTGTTATTATTTTCAAGGAAACTAACAGTGTTTACAGTTTTTATAAAAACTGGAGGCTAACTGCAGTAACTCAGCTGAGGTACTCTACATTCCACTACCCAAATCATGGCACCAGCTGTGCCCAGTTATCCCTACATTTGCACATTTCATCTCTATAAGCACATAGATACATAACGGAAGACAAACCTTCAGTTTTGAATGAATAAAACCTGAACCAACAGAAGAGAGGCACAGTGGCTGAGTGAGTAGCGCAGTTGCCTGATGCCGCTAGCGGTTTGAATCTTAACCCCACCCTGTGTGAGGAGTTGGTGCTGTTTGGGCTTCCCCTGGGTATTCCAGTTTCCTGCTGAAGTCCAAATCCAAAAACATCTGGGCAGGGAAATTAGTGTCTCCGAAATGCCCATGATGCATGCCTTGGCATACTGTCCAGGGTAACCCCCCTGCTTAGCACCCCTCTGGGGCAGGCTCTGGGCGTACTGCAGTTCTGTACTGGATAAGTGGCTAGAAGATGGATGTATAAAATACACAATTAAGCCATACTTTGTGTTTGATATGCATCAATTAATAAATTAATACACAAATAAACTAATCATGTCTGTTTAGACATAACATATGGTGCGTTAATTCTTTGCTCCAATTAAACAACTGTCTGTATACCAAATACATATGGACGTTGAATCTGCCAAAATCAATTAAAAATAGACACAAATAAATTGCCTACAGATCTGATGTTCTAGAGTGTCACTATTTATGTGCATGACAACAATGTAACATTGATTTCCCCATTAGCCAATACTGACTGTTTATTTCTTACCTCCTGTTACTGTTGCTCACCCAGTTGCTGTAAACATTAACCCTCCACACTGAATCTTGCAGCAGGCTGAGTATACCAAAGGTTTTTGATTTTTCTCCTGGTCTGGAATATGATTCAGAGCTATTCTGAGTATGCACTTGTGTGAATGGGTATGAGTACATTAAATGGATTATTGATAAGTCTGCGCAGGGATACGCATGTAGAAGCAGCAAGATTAAAGCTGCTGAGGATGCAGCTGAGATTTCACCGAACACATGGCTTTCACCTTCACTGGAGCACTCCAAAATATAACCATGGGTGTTTCTGACATACATTCAAGAAAAATCATGCTGCAGCTGAAATATTCAGGTTTATTAAAGCCGCATTGCGGGAAATGCATGTGAGCACGTTACTGATGAAATGATAAAAATTAATCAACTGAATTTGATATCGCACTCAGACAGGTGCTGCATTTAGCAGACTTCACTCCCCAGTTGAGTGCAGTGTGATCACAAACCCCACCTGTGCCTCCATCTGAACCCATGGAAAGCGATTTGAGTTTAGAATACATTGGCGGAGCATTTGAGTGACTGTCTTTTTTTGTGCTTTGCATTTCCTTGGGGATAATTCAAAGGCGAGAATGAAAGGGACTAAGGGGTGAGGCCTGGGAATGGAACACTGAATTTTTTACAAATGAATGGGAAAGTGCACTATTCTCCAGACAGAACGGACTGGGGGAGTTCAGAGAGTGAAACATTCAGTTTTGATTTAAGCATTAATGGCATGAGGGCTGAGCCCCACAGTTAAATCCACAGCCGATCAGAGGATCGACATACCGTCAGGTATTGACATCGAGCGCGGATCTGACATGCAAATACACTGGTAGGGAGGTAGGGAACAGAGCCGGTGGGGTGGAGCATACATTGGGGGCCATGGAGGTTCACAGGATGGAAAGATTGCTGGGCGTGGAGTGGCCAGGTGCCGGGGCAGTCAGGTGGTGTCCTTCCTAACTACAACAGAAGGCTGCGTACAATTCACTCTGTGGGAGACCCCTGATTACATCACTCAGGGCTATTTAAGGAAATGCAGAGCTCCCCCGTACCTCTCCAGTCCCGAGTTGCACTTTGCTGAAGCCTCGCTATACCAGACATGTATCAGATACTTACAACGTATTATTCGTTTATTTGGGTTTCTACAACAAGGGTTTCTGGTATAAGTGCAGGATATCTGAACCTGATGCTTTTTGTGCTATTGAGATTTATAAATCTTTATGTTCTGTAACAAAAGCTTTTGAATTTTCATTTATACTGTACTTCACATATCAAAGTGGGAACAAGCAAGTGTTCCTGGAGCCAAGGAGGATACGTCGACGGACCAACAGAAACACACACTTGTCCGAAGACGCATACTCAATGACATGCAGCCAAACAGCCATATCAAGCAGAGAAGCAGTGACTGCAGTGCTGGATGGCAGCCGCCCCCCCATCCCCGTTATGTGTCTGCAATAAACTGCGGCCTAGATGGCCCCCCCCTCCCCTTTCCCCAGGCATCTCAACGCTGCTGTCTGTGGAGGAAAAACCCAGTGCCACAGAGCTGACATGATGTGTCTGGGAGATAGAGATAGGTGGAAAGCTTCTCTCTGTCAGCAGCTGTTAGGCAGAGACAGGCTCTGATGGTCTGCAGCCTTGGAGGACAGATGGAGAGAATGACTGGGGGAGGGCAATAATTTGAAACAGAGAATGAGAAAAATTAACTGAGGGACAAAATGAGAATGACAAAAGTGTAAAGTGCATATAGACTGACATGGTAAGGGCACATAAATGTACCTAAGAATACATATACATGTATGTATGTATGTATGTATACTTTTATATGCCCTTTCCATGTCAGTCTATA
>JAODJW010000007.1:14166133-14186318 GCA_026777045.1 Hyperopisus bebe
CAGCCTTCTTCCCCCCCTCGCAGGAGAGCTACACCAACCCAGCTTACAGCCACAGCACGTGAGTCCTGTTATAAAGGGGTCGCTGCCCCAGGGCATGCTGGGATGTGGTACTACATTGGCTTCAGCTGGTTTCCCACACTGTTTAAACTGCAGTGTTTCCCAGTGCGGTACTCAGAGACCTACAGTTTCTCCATGTTTTTGCTCCCTCTGCGCTCCCTGCCAGACAGTCCACATTTGTGTGAGCTGGGAGGGAGCAAAAACATGGACTGTCTATGGCTCCCAAAGGACCGGTTTGGAAAACACTGGTTTTAAGTGTCTATCCTAATGCTTCAGGAGAGTGGCAGAAACGGCTCTCCCTCCTTAGCAATGAGTACTACTACTATTTTTATAAATACTACAATAAAAATACTCCCTAATATTAAATGCCGTACTCAGCAGTGGTGCAGTGAGCTATTCTCTCCAGCAGGGGGCGAGATGCACCCACACCCCCTGTGCCAGAAGGGGAGTTTGAGGAGCTCATGAACAGGAACAGAGCCATTGCCAGCAGTGCCATCACCAAGGCCGTGTCCGGAGCCACCGCAGGTCAGCGACTGTGCAGAGCCCACGGCTGGGTCTTTAGTTGCATACATAAACATTCTCCCTTGTGGTTTCTGTCATGTGGCGCATTCACACTAAAATGTCGGCATTAAAGGTGCAGGCCATACCCAGCCTGGAACAGGACACACCTGATGTGTTAATAAGCGGTCAGCGTGTCTCCATTAAACCCGCCAGCTCTGGCTCGTCCATGATGCAGCACAGGAGCCCCTGCGCTTTTCGCATTTCTGACACTGTTGCTTTTTCAAACCCTTTACTTGCTCTTTGTAGGTGGTGTTATGTGCTTTTAAACTCAGACCTTTCTCCAGTTGGGGGAAAAAAAATCCCCTTTTGATAATTAAGCGAGAGGCTGGCTTGTAAAACTTTTTCTGCCTTGATTTGTTACTTAAGTAATGGAATCTCAGACGATTTGAGTCATGGTAAGCTGTATACTGGCATTTCCCAATCTGGTCCTTGGGGACCCACAGTCGGTCTATGTTTTTGCTCCCTCTAAGCTCCCTGCCAGGTAGTGCACGTTTTTGCTCCCTGCCAGGCAGTGCACGTTTTTGCTCCCTGCCAGGCAGTGCACGTTTTTGCTCCCTGCCAGGCAGTGCACGTTTTTGCTCCCTGCCAGGCAGTGCACATTTCTGCTGTAGCTTCCGAGCAAAAACCTGGACTGTCTGTGGGTCCCCAACGACCAGACTGGGAAACACTGCTGTATACTGATTCCTCAAGCTAGGGAATAAAAATTAAAAATGAATTGACGAAGACTGAATTTCACTTTAGTGCACTTTGGTTCACCTGTTAGCTGTGTCCACTGGGATGTTTCCTGGCTCCTCAGGACAGAAGAGCACCTGTCTAACCTGGCTCTTCCCTCTCTAAGGAGACTTTCCCCTGGCCATTGAGACCCTCCTCACCGCCATTGCTGTCATCAAGCAGTCCCGGGTGTCTGGAGACGAATGTTGCAGAGTGCTGGTCACCTCCCTGAAGGACTGCCTCTTCTCCATCGAGAGCAAGTCCTACGGATCCAGGTCAGTGGAGACTCCCCTCATGTGCCTCTGCATTGCTCTGAATGTGACACAGCTCCCATTATGTGTGTGTGTGTGTGTGTGTGTGTGTGTGTGTGTGTGTGTGTGTGTGTGTGTGTGTGTGTGAAACTCCGGTTGTATAGGGCTGTCATGATAACCGTGATATAGCGATATCGCGATATTGAAGAGCCAACTGCAGGGAATGGCAAGCAACCGGCACGACCGCTGCGTCCACGTTTTTCTTTCCACGAGATTAGGCTCTTCTTGTTTTACACTTCAGTGTGTGTGTATTGAATGTTAAATAAATTCATAATGAAAACGAGTTAAGAGTGTAATTTATGCCACCGACTGTGTGCTGATGAGTTTCAGTCTCCACTAAGCCGGTACTTATTCCTCAGGGACCCCCTGCCGGTATCCCAAGCTGGTCGTAAAACTAAAGACTCGTAAAACATTTATTTCAAGGAAAAAAAAAGTCAGAAAATTATTAGATTATGAAACATAGAAGTTTCTATCCCTTTTATGTTGTTTTCCGATCATGATGCCATTAAAAGAAATGTATTTATAATATTTCAGCATGAAAGCCAGTCGAAATGTGTGCTTCTTGTTTGTTTATGTGAATAACATAGTACCCACTGCTCAAAGGATGCCGACCTCTGTACCGTACCTCTGTAAGGGTCCAATGATCGATATCCCTCATAGTCCTTCATTCAAAAATAAGCCTTGTATATAAGTGTATATAAGTGTGTGTAAGTTAATGTGTTGTCATCCTCGTTTACCCATGGATTTCGTTACTGACATAAACGGGTCATTTGTTTTTTGAATAAAGGACTATGATTGAGATACATTATTGGACCCTCAGAGGTACTGATACCAATGTCATCCTGCTCTGTTATTTATCTCAACAAACAAGAAGTACACATTTCGACTGGCTTTCATGTTCATTATAAATATATTTCTTTTAATGGTGTCTGTGGGTGTTTAAGGGTGTCTGCATAGAGTCTAGATGGCTGATTGTCTCATTCCATATCTGAAGGCCCTGCTTCTTGCCTGGTGGTGGTCTGTTCTCTCTGAATGCCAAACTTGTCCTCTTCTCTTAAATTCCTACTTCTCAGAAAGAGACACCGCTCCCGAGATCGGGACCGCGACCGGGAGAGGGACCGCGACCGGGAGACCTCCCATAGCCACGTCTGGGAGGCCGCAGGAGTGTCGCGGAGGCACCGTGATCGGTCGGCCAGCCTGGAGAGGGAGCGGCTGCGCGAGAGGGAGCGGCACAGAGAGCACCGGGATCACCACCGCTAGGTAGGCCGGAGTGGCCCTCTGGCGCCCCCTGCAGGAGGAAGCTTGTACCTGTTTGCATGGCAGTGCCACACCTGTGATAACATCCTCTCAAGAATAACCAGAGCATTTTATGTTTTTTTTTTATTTTATTTTTTACTCCTGTCACCTTTCGTCCACATATTAGATCCATTATTAATTTCTCTGCCTACCTTTTTTTCATTCCACATCCTGGTGATTTGGATATATCCGTAATCCTTTTCTTGTAGGATATCTCAAGTCCTTCACCACTCCTTCCCAGAGCCAGACAAAGTCAGGAGGAGACTGGGGAGCTTATTTCTCAAGCTTCTGAACTGCTGGAGAATCTTTAAATGTTGGAGGAATGGAGGAATGAACAAAGTGGGTTGGAGAGAGAGAGAGAGAGACAGAGAGAGAAAGAGAGAGAGAGAGAACCGCAGGGTGATAAAGAGGTCCCAGGTTCAAAGTCCAAGTGTGCAGAGGTCCTTAAATCTAAGATTCACCAGATCTGTTCATAGCTGCTGGAAATTACTCTCCCTTTAGCTGACCCCAGTGTTCTCACCAATGTTTCTGGTGTTCCTCATAGAAAGCCTTTTAATTAACATTGTTTTGTAATTTAATTTGGACCACAGGAGTTTGTGTGCTGCAGTTAAGGACTGTGGCATGTGCCACAGGCCAGCAGACGACCTTAGTTTTTGATATGTTAAACTATGCTGTTTGTCTTTTTGTTTGTGTTTCTTTGTTTTTGTAATAAATGAAAACTCAAAAGATGTCAATTCAGCCACTGAATACAGGGATGTGTGATTGACTTGTTGGGTTAGTGAGGAAACTGAGCCCTTCTAACAAGTACACCACCAATACCTCACTGAGGGGCTCACACAGCCTGTTTAAAATCCACAGACCACAAGCACTGCACATAACTGCTTCAACTGTAAGAATTTTTTTTTCAGGTTGCATAAGTTTTGTTGTTGATCAGGTCACTCGCAAGGGGCCAAGAGTAAAATTTAAAAAGTCCTGTTGAATGTTCCCTTAAGGCAGAAGTGGCATGGAGTTTCTCAGACTTTGTAAATAAAATAATCATATACGTAAAACAAAATGTCTGTTTTTTGATACGTACCCTCGCGTGCAGTGATATTGACACGGTTCATATTAGTGGTTATTCATGGCAGCTGAAATGGTCAGAAACACAGGACATCAATAGTGTGAATAGTTCAGAGAAGATTAGGAATGCAACTTACAGCTTCCTGGTTTAAAGCTGTTTCAGTTAATTTTTAAATTTCGCTAGTTATGCTACCACGATTTCAATGTAATACTATCACATTTATCATGCATCCATCCATCCATCCAATTTCAAACCGATTATCCAGTAATGGGTCAGTGCGATTTCACTTATATAAATTACATTAAGTGAAGCCCAACACATTGGACACAGTGCAGTGTCAAAAAGCGTAATGATGTCAGAAGACAGGGAAAACAGAAAACTTGCTGCTGAAAGAGAGAAGTGGCTGGGAACAGGAATTTAATTATGCTTGTGTATTTTTTCATTATAATTCTTGCTCTGCAATTCACAAAATGTAAATAAAACTGCAGTTGCATAATTAAGCTTAATTATGCCTCAAACAAAACACAACCTTACAGTTTTTAAAGTGTTTTAAAATGTTCTAATAAAAAGCAGTAGAGCTGTTATTTTTCTACATTCACAATTTAGATTGCATACGCAGATGATTCAGCTCTTCTGCCAGCTGACCCTTCCTGTCCGCGCTCCTGCTTGCGTACCCTTTGTTGGCATCGGCACAGGTAGTTCAGCATCACACCTTAAAGTCCTCAAATGTGTTTTCATTTATGTCCAACAGACATCCATCGCACATGGTAATGTCACGTAACACACAACATGTAAAAAAGAATGTCACGACCTTCTAAGGGCTGTACTGTAATGTTCCACCTAAATATCTGAAACGCATTTTCAAAAATCCAAATGTGCTTCTGATTACAGCACGTGCTTAATTCTGATAATTAATTCTGACTTGAAAGGTTTTTTAATGATACGGTTTATTTTTAATATATATTGCTTTTTTTGGTGTTTCATTAAACAGTATGATTACGTGCAAGGATCAAATGTACTCTATTTTAAAAGTATAAAAATGAAATAAAATTAAAAAAACTGCACTTCTAGTGCATATATGTGTCAATAAGGAACCCAATGCATCCGCACGTTTCTAAAATGTGTCGCTTAAACACAATTTAATAATGCGGTTTTTAATTAAGTGGTTTTTGTTGGTCGAAAGCTCAAGGTCATTTTGCTGCTTTAAAATAGCAACGCGCCGACAATGCGCCCAGCCACGCCTCATTTAAAAAACACCACGCCGACGAAAGGAAAGCGGGCGCAAAATCATTTAAAACTATTTTGACGACGTGTGCGCATGCGCTGGTACGAAACTAGCAAAACCACTTTGCGTCGCACTTTGCGCAGGTGGAAAATAGAGCCTTTAGTGCTTGTGTAAGCAGAGCAAACACTTTTATGCATCACTTTTCGCATGTTTTTCCTCCTACAGTTTTCACCTGTCAGACCTATACCTGACAGGATAACCTTTGGATAGGTACACTAGTTCTCCAGATTTATTTTTGATAGCCAAAACCAACCATGCTTCCCAACATGCATTGAAAGCTAAACTGGCCCACATTTATCCACTTGTCATATTTCATCCCTCCTTCCTTAAGTACCTTAGCAAACCATTGCAAGCACCTACAACACCTTAGCAACCACCTTGAGTAGCATAGCGACACCCTAGCATACACCATAGATACCACAGCAACCACCTAGCAAATACCTTAACTACCTAATCAAAACCATAGCAACCACCTTAAGAAGTGAGAGGTGCTGCAGGCCATCACCTAGACGCAGGTGCTGCAGGCGAGATGGAAGATGGAAGTGCTTCAGCCACCTTGATGGAGGTTGGAAGGTCTGCAGACCCTGGCCCTCCCCTTAATGGAGGTTGGAAGGTCTCACCCATGAAAGAGGTACTCCAGTCCCTCACCATGACAGAGGGTGTAAGGTCTGTGGGCCCTAACCCTGATGGAGGTTGGGATGTCTGCAAGCAGTCACCTGTGGGGTAACTTGGAGGTCTTGTAGCCACTCACCTTGGGAGAGGTTGGAGGTACTGCAGGCAGACACCTTAGCAACCACCTAGCAACACCGTAGCAACAACTTAACAACTACCTTTACTATCTTAGTAACACCTCAGCAACCACCTTGAGTTGCATATCAACTGCCTAGCAACCATTTATCAACAAAATAGCAATGTCCTAGTAACTAGTAACTATCTTAGCAAAACTACAGTGACTAGCTAGCAACGTCTTAGCAACCACGCTGAGTGGCATAGCAACAGCTTTGCAACAACCTTAAGTACTTCAGTGTTTTGGTTGTTCTTTTTTGTCGATGCTGCTGCTGTGGAGCAATCACACTCACATTTTATTCAAACTTTTTTTAGTCCGAACTTGAAACTTGCAAGCATATAACTATACTTGTTCAACAGGAGCCCACCACGTCTGCCATACTGTACTTTACTGTAATGTATTTAACAGTACTGTACTTATTTTAATTCCAAAGACCCAACCAGGTGGGCTGACTTGTTGCCAGACCTGTGTGATCTTTTTATATCCTTTTACAGCATGTACCTGAGCTATGAATTGTCTATGCCAGAATAATGACAGAGTAAGTGTTGAATAGGAATGCACTGATCAGTATTAAAGCCAATATTTCACATCACACAGCGTTAAATCTTCAGAAACGGCCGATCAGTAGCACAGACAAGCCCTGCCTTTCCTGGCTTCCTCAAAGGTGTGCTCTGTTATACTGTCCCCTTTCGGGCTGATGTATTTGCCCTTGCTGTAGTGCTGCAAATGCTTCCAAGATACGCCACAGCAGCTTATGCCGAATGCCAGATGTACAAGAGTGCTTTTTCCCGAGATCTAACTATAAGAGCTGCCATTTGTGAGGCTAAACTGCTGTTTCAATGGCCAGCTGTGAGCTGAGAATTCTGGCACTCCTGGCTTACCATTCCATCCAGTGAAGCCACGGTAGAGCAAGACTTCCATACTCAGTCTGCCAGTGACTGCAGCGCATCAGGGATGTTCAGTTAGTGGATGTGGCGGTGACAGGATCTGTTGGGAAGCACCTATTGGCACCACAGATGGCTTTGGCATGTGTGACTACCCAGCTGCTGTCTGCTAGGCCATGCCGATGCCGCACCGCCTTTAAGTCAGTGATGTGACCACCACGCTACCGCCTGTGCGTTTTCTGCAGCAAAGCAAAAAAAAAAAAAATCCCTTTCACTGGCAAAAGCAGCTGTCATTACTGCCTCCCTGCATCTCTAATGCTGACATTTCTAAAAAAAATTGGTCTTCCACGATCAAACAAATAAGGAAGAATAGGAAAGCTTTTTTTTTTAAACTGAGAACATAAATGAATGAGACCCATAAATGAAATATCATTGTGGCATTTCTCACATCATTGAATTTTTAACTGACCAAAACAGCAGGGAGGTGGGGGGGGTGCAGCTCCGTGTAAGGTGGCAGCTTCGATGACAGACGGGAGCTGCTGAGGCGTGTGTCTGGAGCAGGGAAGCACTGCGTCAAAAGCTGTTCCTAAGGAATCAGAGCTTAATGCTCATGCTCTGTATCAGGCCCGATTCTAGGATTTGATTCCCCTCCCCTCCCTGCTGCCCACCCCAGGTCCCCCACAATGAAATCTGCCAAGCAAGATTATGAAATGTATACAAAAATATGTGACAAATTGCTAAATGATTTAAGAAAATTATTTTTAGGTGGGCTAAGTCTAGATCAGCCTAAGCTCTGTATAACCTGAAATTTATTTAACGGTGTTTGTATTCGTGTTACCAACTGTTACCAATCAAAACACAAGTTTTATCTGCTTGTTTTACTGGGACCACATGTTTATATATTTATGTGTTACCTGTTTGCACCGTAAAGTCAGTGCATGTTTACAGTTGTAACATTTCCATGCTTGACTCACTGTTGGTTATAAATCAACTATGATTTATTTTAAAGTAAAAAATATTTATTAAACAAAGAGCACAATGGCAGTATAGTATTTATACGGTGGTAAAATGACATCCGTGAACTGAATTAAACCAAATCGGAATTCCTGGTTAGGCCGTCATACAGAAACTAAATACAGATCCAAGGTTTCTATGCACAGTTACTGTAAGCACATGTCAAATTTCTACTATACAATTTGATGCTGAATCTGATCAAATTCAATTTCTGAGACATTTAACCTTCCAATCAAGATACTTAACCTATTGAAAGTCTGTAAATTATTACATGAAATGATTTAAAATATTATGTTCTGCGAGGGATATATGGGATAGATTATATCTCATACCAAATTTTACGCTACTGTGGAGAATAATGTTGTATTTTTGGTCGTTTCCACATGATAACGCTTGAATAAAATATCCATGTGATCCACTCCCACTAACCCTCTTCGTCTTTTACACTCGATCCCAGCGTTCCCAGATGCCATTATGTGAATGACTACACTCCAGACCTGAGGCTCCTGATTGACCTTTTGATACCCACCAGCTTTCAGGGATTTGTAATGGTTGGAGGAATCCATAGAAACAAGCCAGTGCTGCCATTTTGTCTTACCAGCCTTATGGACGTACAGTAACTTGTTGTCATTAAATTTTCATGTGAAATGAAATGCACTTCAGATTGAGTTTGAAGTTTAATGAACTTGTGAATTGAACCAAGTGACCTCCAATCATAGACACACCAGCACCTCTACTGGTTTAGCTAACCACACAGGTTTGACCCCTTGCCTTGTTTGGAGAACATGAACAAAGAGAGTGCCTGCCTTTAGTAGACAGCAAGCAACACGGGGTTTGGAGTGAGATTCTGCCTATGGTTGGGCAGGCCGATCAGCCAATGAAATTTGTAGGCAATTTCCGTTTCTTTGCTTAACTGATGCTCTTAATCTAGATATCATACATGGACAATGTAGGTAAAGTGGGACATGATAATGGAGCGCTTTCCAATCTCCACTCCTTCAGAAGGCTTTATCATCCCTGGCAGAATAGGAATGGTTCTTTGTACCTCAGTGCCTGTGTCCCCCACTTGCATTTAAACATTGCACAGTGACAACAATGCAGCTTAGTCACAGTGAGTACAGCACAGTGACAGTGTGTACAAGACCATGAAAAATGTGGCACGGTGACAAGTCAGTTTGGAACTGTGACAGTTGTTGTGGTAAATTGTATAGTATAACTATAGTATTATGACAATCAAAATAGGCTAGATGGGTACAACACAATAACAGAACAGTGCTGGTGACGGTACTGATAGGGTAGAAACAGCAGAAACACGACAATGAAAAGCATGCAAGTGATGTTATGCTGTGTGTAGTGCTTACGTCTGCTGTGCACTGTGTGTCTCTGCTCAGTGCGATGTGTATGTTTGTTGTCATACTCACATTTCCATAAGCTTGTATGATGTTCACCTCTCTGGTTTGGTGTTTATATGTGTTTATATCTGGATTAATTTGCCACATATTGTGTTTGTAAATGACAGTTAGTGTTATTCAATGCCAACCAGCAGTGGTATATAAACTTTTCATACTGCATACTGTCCTTGGTATTTTCATGTTTTTCCATAAAAATAGACAAGACCAGTAGTCATGTATTTTTAAAAGTGTATTTTAAAATCATGAAATTTTTATGACTTTTACAAATGTGTTTGTAACTGTAGCCTCGTCTGTTTCGGGGCGATGAATTATTCCCCAGCTTGGACAATTATGCTCCCAGGGAGTCTGGTTTCACTGCACAGATGTTGTATCCTGCCCTGTGAGCTCAGAATCCTCTGTTATTGAGTTACCCACTTATTAGTTGAATGTTTGCAGTGTGCTGCTTTCAGCATAAACCTACTAATACCCACCGTGAGCTGCTGTCACAAACTGCACTGGCGTCTGTGACTCACGCACTTCTAGAAAGCAGCAGTTTGTGTGTATATTTAAGTGTCATGCCTCATTTTGTATACTTGTCACTGGGACAGTGGGGACGTGAAGTATTCAGCAAACAAAAAAAAAAAACAACAAAAGAGTTCAAAGCTCAGGCAGACCTATGCAGTCAGCATATGCCACCATACTAAAACAAAACACTGTTACTACATATTTAATACAAATCGAGTTCAGATCTAAATTGGGTCTGTTTTATCTCATGACAAAATATTTTAGTTTGATTACCTCCAGTTTTGAAGCAAACACTATCATTAACATACCTACTTCGTATATACCAATCAGCTATAGTGTTAAAACCAGCTGCCAAATACTGTGTGGGTCACCTTCGTGCCACCTAAACAGCTCTGACGCGTTGAGGCCAGGACTCCACAAGACCTTCGAAGGTGTCCTGTGGTATCTAGCATAAAGATATTAGCAGCAGATCCTCTAATTTATGAGATGGGGCCTCCGTGCATCATATTTGTTTTTCCAACACAACCCACAAGTTCCTCAAACCATTCTTGAACTTTTTTTGCAGTGTGGCGGGGTAGATTATTCCGGAATACCGTTGCCATGAAGGGGGTACTTGATCTGCAACAATGTTTAGGTAGGTGGTCCGTGCCAAGGAAGGATCCACATGAATGCCAGGACCCAAGGTTTCTCAGCAGAACCTTACAGTGTAACACACTACCTCCTTCGACCAGCCATCTTCCCATAGTGCATCCTGGTGACATCTCTCCCCCAGGTAAATGCCATACTCGCACCCGGCCATCCACATAATGTAACAGAAGACGTGACTCATTGCCCCATGGTCCAGTTCTCATGTGTCCATTATAGGCACTTTGGGCAGTGGACAGAGGTCAGCACTGACACTCAATGCAGTTGGCCCTTGTCAAAGTCACTCAGATCCTTACTCTTGCCCATTTTTCCCAATTTCAACACATCAACTTCAAGAACTGAGTGTTCACTTGCCTGGCATATAATGGCACCCTTGACAGGTGCCATTGTAACAAGATAATCAATGTTATACACTTCATCAGTCAATGGTTAGTTAATGTTATGGCTGATTGGTGTACAGATGGACACTTAGATGGAATTTTGAAGCCCTTTTTCTCAATTTCATTGTCAGCGTAGTTACTTTGTAGGGCAGTATGACCTCATATAACTTACCGTAGTACAGTGGTTGTCAACCGGTCGATTCCCCAGATGGCAAATTATACCAAGGGTGACCTCCCCCCCCAAACTCAGCCGGCAAAATATACTGCCTCAGTTCAGTATCTCACTGGAGTATTTTCTTTGTAAAAGTAGCTAGTGAAGCAGCTAGTGAAACAAAGGTTGGAAAACACTGCTTTACTAACTGGCTAATATACAGTCCAGTATTACATAATTCTGTGCTGTAAATTCTACACACCTGGTCAAACCGCTGGTTCTAATTGTTCAATGTGCTATAATTCAGCTATGAAGTATTAAGTGTCACAGGGAAATTGTGTCATGGAGTCTGTGAGGTCTCGAGTCTCACTGTAAGAATGAGAGAGTGAAACCAGAGATCGTGTTTTCTGGGGACACGCTGAGTTCATTCTCAATACACCTGACGTACATATTCTAATGAGCCATTGCTCTGACCCCCAAAGCATCCAGACCAATCTCAGTCTCAGTCTCAATCTCAGGCTCCCTGTCTCAGTGTGTGTGCTTCAGTTGTGTGTTTTGCTCCAAACTGCCATCTCCAGGCTTTGTAACAATCAAATCTGGAGTATTTCAAGACACATAAATAAAGATATAAAATATAATTCTTATACAATATATATAAGAAGTTGTGCACGTGATTTTGTATTTGTACAACCGTTATTGGCCCTGCCCATTTTCTCTGATATACTGAGTCCGTAGAGTGTGGCCATATTTGGGCATAAGTATGAACTCCTGAAAATTTGGCATCAGTAAGTACTGAGAGAGTGGGTAAACACAGTGAAACACTGATCAGTACCTCCAATACACACACGTACACACACGCAATCAGACACACACACACACAGGTTTGTAATTATATCTTTGTGGGGACTCTCCATTCATTTCTATGGGGAAAACTCTAACCCCAACATGACGACCTTAACCCCTATCCAGCCCTAATTTTAACCAAAAGTAACCAAGCAAAATATGAGACTTTTGGCATTTTTATTTTTTTGATTGCATCCACAGGTCTTTGTGAGAACCAGGAAAATGGTCCCCACCACATCAAAATAACAGGTTTTCATTACATTGTGGTAAACATTTGGTCCCCAGAATGTAATATAAACATAATCCACACACACACACACACACACACACACACACACACACACACACACACACACGTTCAAACAGCCCACAGCCATGCATGTACTACATTTCTGTAGCAGTGTAAAAATAGAAACTGAAGATAACAGTACAGTGTAATGTGTGCAACCTGTGTGTATTTTTTTTAAACTAATTTTATGATTTATGTTCTTTCACAGGATTCATCTAAAGAATCAGTAGCATCTGAAGTGTTACTTTCACAGGATATTAACTAAGTTTGGAAAAAAAAACATTTATTAATGAATGCTTTTCATAAAAGTTTTTTATTGAACCTCCTGTTTTATCTTTTCCACATTAATGCATGACCACCACTGCATCTGCATGATAATGTTTTACATTATTATGAACTGCAATTAACTGCAGACTTGAGTCATACCCTCCAATTAGTCATCATCCACTTGCCACCATTTCCCATTGCGCACAATTATAAATTTCACAATGCTTATTCTACCAACAAACCATATTTATCACCCTGTACAACATGGTCAGGAGTAAGGGCTTGGAAGTTTGGCATAAATGAATCAAATGAATTCAAATCAATCATACTGTGACATCATCAGTTCCTCCTCTTACCATCTCCTTTACTTCTTACTGCTTCTTCTTGGTGTTTCATCTCCACCCAAATTAGCAAATCTGCTATCCCATGTATTTCAATGTGGCTGGGTGCTTATATTAACCTGAAGTGACATGCATAGTCTAACTCTGCCTATTATGCAGTAATTTCTTTGCTGGGAAAAAGTTGGTGAAAGACACAGGCAAACAGAACCACACCTAGGACTGACGCTGGCGAGTTACAAGACCACAACCTCAACAGGCAGATTTCCCGCTGCCTTGCAGGTGATGCAGTCCACAAATGTTGATTTGATTGGTTCAAACACTAAGCCAATCACACACAATTGCAACCAGTCTGATAGCAGCAATCTGGTTACCACATAAAGCATTGCCTATTCGCATTATATGTTATCAGCCACTGTTATCCAGGGTAATTTACATCTTCATTTATACAGCAAGAAACTGAGTGCAACTAAAAATGACACAACTTTTTTTGTAATTTTGGAAGTGTCATGTGTACAATCTGTGTTACTGGGGTCCTTTTCATTGCTGCAGGTCCCAGTATCAATATATAATGAGTGAGTGACGTTTTTCCCCCTTCTGCCCTGGTCATGGGTCCTCTTTCTGGACACCTTATTCCGGAAACTCTCCCGGCTCCATGTTACCTGCTTCTTGCTGCATGTCCACCAGATGTAGGGATCGTGTTTTAGAAAAACCAGAGATATCGGTTCACTTACCTTGCACCTGTCTTGTATTATTTTACGACAATAAGACCTGTTCCTGAACTCCCAGAATATCATCTTGATTCCATGGTAATGAGGTTTAAGCAGATACATCAATCAAGGTAAAACCATAAATGAATATTTTTGCATATTTTTATATATATATATATACACACACACATACATACAGCTTTGGAAAAAAAATTAGGAGACCACTCTATAATTTAAAAGAAATCTGCATTTTTTAAATCCTGGTTTAATCCCGGTTCTGCGGGCTGGCAGCTGCACTGTGAAGCAGGCTGCTTCCGGGCTCAAAATTTTTCAGGCAGCAGTACACAAGAACAAGGCGAAGCAGGAGAAGCTGGCAATGACCAAAAACCAGGCAGGTATAGAGGGCAGAAGCAACTTTCAAACGCCAGAGATGACTCTCAACTTAATCTGTAAGTGTCTCATACTGGGATGACCTCAAGTGACTTTCAAACAGAATGGGAAACATTAAGTGATATGATGTACACAACTTCTAGAATAAATGCTTCTAGAAGCAGGACTGAAGCCCCATAAAGTAAGGAAGAAGCCCTTCATTAATGAGAAATAGAGAAGAGCCAGTTGTATGTGTGTGTGTGTGTATTTCTATTAAATAAATAACACCATGTCTTAATAGTTCATTAACAAATAACAAATTAGATTTCAAACAGATTTTGAGTTATTACACACATTAAACAATAACCACCTGGTTACATATATGCATAATAGCCAATTAAAAAGCAAAACAAATTCGCTGAATCAGCATATATACAGTATGAATCAGCATATATACAGTATGAATCAGCATATATACAGTATGCGCCGTTGCCTTCATGCGAAGTGCGCGGTAAAAGGCACAGCTGCCCAGTAGGCACTAGATCCGTCATTTCCCACGCAAATGAACGTCAAACTCCTTTAACCTCCAAGCAGGAGGTACTTCGGTCTATGCGGTCCTTTTGTTTGAGCTAATGTGCCATTAACGTTAATAAAACCGCAGCGAATCTAACGCCAAAACTCCGTAATGCTCCTAACAGAGCGGCTGCTCTGCCCTGGACATAGTTTATAGGTGATTTAATGTTCGTGAAAGTTTACGTGTTTTGAACAACTGTAAAAATTAATGTAATTTTTTATACAAATCAACTCAGGTGAAATAACTAAAAAAATGTACATTGTGGCCAGCTCACATGCATCTGGGGTAGGAAATCTTAGGGCAAATCTATATTCATCCATAAAATTCCATAAACCTAAAATTAGCTACATCAAAAGCATTGTTAGATAGCAGGTAATAAAACTGTCACATACATGTAAATGCGTGTGCAGCCTTTCAAGTATGTGCCTGATAACAGAAACCTGTGTTTTAAGTGCTTACAGAGATGAGTAATGAACCTTTTTACACAAACTTACTCAGTTTCTAACCCTGTTGCATCCTACAGCAGTGCTGGGATGTTCATGAAATGACATTTGTTTTATTTCCATTGCAATGTACAGGCTAATTAATAGAGGATAAAATGACAATTCCTTTTCACAACCAGGTGTGCTCTGGACTTAATTTGGCTCTGCGTTGCTTTACAATAAGCTATTGCGTTAAAGGCTGCAGCAGTCTTCGAACCACCAAACAGTGAAATATGTGATCAGTCACCTGCAGGAGCTCAGCCCCTGGGAAACAGCCTATGCACTGTGATGCCTGGAGTCACGTCTCTCCAGGCTGCTGAGATCGCCTTCACCGCCACTCCCTCCAACATCACTTGGATAGACATGGTGGATCTCTTTATAAATATTTTAGCACTTGGATAAATATTATACTCTTTCAAATTAGCTACAGGGAAAGTGAGAAGGGATGGGGGATCAGACTGTGCAATGTGCTCCATGAGTCAAATTAAGGCTGTAATTATAATATATACTGGGGGGACACATGCCCCCAGTTCAGATGTGTTCATAATGTCACCCCCCCCGCCCACTATATATTATAATTACAACTTTAGTCTCCCCTTCAGTGCTGACTCGGCTATGGTGCACTGTAAAAACAGTAACAGGTCAAGGTGCACTGTAAAAACAGTAACAGGTCAAGATGCACTGTAAAAACAGTAACAGGTCATGGTGCACTGTAAAAACAATAACAGGTCAAGGTGCACTGTAAAAACAGTAACAGGTCATGGTGCACTGTAAAAACAGTAACAGGTCAAGATGCACTGTAAAAACAGTAACAGGTCATGGTGCACTGTAAAAACAGTAACAAGTCAAGGTTCACTGTAAAAACAGTAACAGGTCATGTAGCACTGTAAAAACAATAACAAAACATGAAACAGGAAAGTGTTGGGACACAGTATCCACATCTTGGCATGGGCCAAATAAAAAAATGATTCATTCATATAATATTTCACAACACCCAAAGCACTTCATATAACACCCAAAGCACTTTACAGAAGCCATGGGGAGCCACTTTAACCACCACTATTGGATAGTACCCATCTGGATGATGCAACAGCAGCCATTCTGTACCGGTATGCTCACCACACAGTAACAAATGTGCTGAAGGGGCAGGAGGGAATTTACCAATGAGACAGAGGGGATGATTAGGAGGCCAGATTTAAAAGGGCCACAGTGGGCAATCTAGTCAGGACATCCGGGTACCACCCCTACTCTTTCAAAGGATTCCCAGGGATCTTTTATAATCTCAGACTTACATCTTATCCAAAGGGAAGCACCATTTTTACAGCAGAGCAGCCTCATTGCTACACTTGGGTACTGAGATCCACACTGACCACAGGATGGGCTACTATTGCCCACATCAAGACCTCTTCTAACAGCAACAGCTTTCCTAGCTGGTCTCCCATGCAATACTGATCAGGCTCAAACCTGCTTAGTTTCTGGGGGATTAACCAGTGTGAACAGCAGGTGGCATGGCTGTTGACAACACAGTCACCTGCTTGGGTCCCCTCTGTCCCCTCTGTCCCCCTACCAATGGCAGCTGAGTCACCTGACCATCACTGTTGCCCTGTTGTTGTCATTTATGGCTAAGAGTTGAGATTTATGGCATTCATGATTTTTCTTTCATACAGAGACATTATTTTCCTGCTGTATTCTTGAAGCAGGGACAGGGAATAATTTTCTAGTTTTTACAGCACTGGATTTTCGACTCCCTCTGGAAAAATTACCGTAATGTGGTTCGTGGCAAGTGTAACGTGCAGCAATAAATAAAAGTGGCTGATTGAATTTAGAAAAGTGAAAATGGTGGAAGAGACCAGGGCAAGGAAAAGCAAGGAGAGATTAGAAAAAAAGTTCTGCAAAGAGAAAGAAAGAAAATGAAGGGGGCAGAGAAGACGCTGGTGAAATGACAGTTGGGTATCCTGTAAACAGACACCCATCCCTGCGGTTCCCCTTTTAACATTGGCTTCTTCTGGTGTCACTGTCATCCTGCTCTCTTGCCAGGGCTTCTCAGTAACATTCCATCTTTTGTTTAAACCCTCTCTCCAAGCCACCATGGCCTTGTAAGGAGAAGCACCCCCCCACACACACACACCCCCACCTTCTGTCTCTCCATTCTGTCGCTCCTGCAGTGGGCAACCTCTGGGTTTTTGACAGATGTGCATCAGGAGGTTTATGGGGAGGGGGAGTTAAAGAGATGCGTGAGAAAGCCAGTGCTGACATGGTGCATACAGGTTACAGAGTGAAATTCAATAATTCCCTTTCAGGTTAATGGTAAGAGAGAGAATGCAGGTAGAAGGCTATGGTGTGTTCCATTTGAACTGGGAAGTCAGAATTTCTGAGTTCAAAGTCGGAAATTTCCACTGCAACTTGCCCTTAAGTCAGAGTTGCCTCTAGGAAAGTTGGAGGAACCTCTGCAACCCGACCTCAGAATTCAAGATGGCTGCACCCTTCACCTACAGAAGCGAAAGCTGGAGTTATATGCAGTTCAATAGCATTTATGTCTTATTTGTGGCTGATTAAATTGGTCGTACACACAGTAATGTCCAAAGGCTAAATGTGGACATTTTTCTAAGGTGTCTGTATGTGCAAAATACCATTTTGTGTCTTTATTAACTGATATTGCTAATAATGGCTAACAAAGAACTTGGCTGGAACTGGGGCCTGTTTCAGAAAGCAGGATTTCTTGTTTAGCTGGATAACTTGTCAGATTTAAGGTAGTCTGTGCTGAATGTAAGTAAACAAAGATAAAGGACATTTAAAATGGGGTACCTTAAATTTGACTAGTTATCTGGTTAACAGTTATCCTGCTGTTTGAAACAGGTCCCTGGTATTGCTAAATGGCTTTCCAACTTGTTGTACTGGAACGTGTTTAACTGGGGTGTGACATAATTCCCGCTTCGACATTCAACCTCCAAGGTAAACGGAATGCAGCATACGTTTTGGTGTGTACTTGATCCATAAAGCAAACATGAATAAAACCTCTCTAGACTCCAAAAAGTCACTAACATAGGAGCATTACCAGCCATTAATTAGTAAGCCATCTGTATGTTATCTGTCACCCACAATAAATGAGGCCTACTGTGCATATCTAACATACTACACATTTAGTGTGCATGTAACGTATCTAACGTATTACACTTCTGATACAATGCAAAGGCACTATTTTCGAAACTTCTAGCTTAGCTTCTAAGACTTAGGCCAGATGTTGCTTCTTGAATCCATCCACCTTCCAACCTCTAAGCTGCAACAGGTCACAGGGAGCCGACCCCAAGCATCACACACACACACACACTCACAAGATCACACACTATGAGAGGTTTAAAGACACAGTTTGCCTAACTACATGTGTTTAGAGAGATTTATTGGAATTGCATTAGTCTGACTATACAATGAACATGACATCAAGGCTTGTGATGGATTACTGCACCAAGAGCGCCCAGGTGAGAGACGGAAACACTGAAGAAGTTTGAGCGAATAGATGACAGCCAAAAAACGTCACTTCAGCAATTATTTAATGAGAAGAGATTGGTGTTTCTGTACACACGTCACATTAAACACTCATACCGCGTGGTATCCAGAATAGATGAATCATTGACACAGTCGAGCCTATGTCTATGTCACACCACACACACAATCACACACTCACACATCTCTAACTTTCTGTTTCCACACCCTACTCTTCACTCCCAACTCACGCACATCTCTTAAGTGTGCAGCACGTGCATATTCACATCCGAGCTGATTAAACAGCCATCAAACACTCCGGGCACAAGAAATTCCCAGCATCTGCTCAGGACCCAGGAAAGGCTGCATCCTTAACTGTGCTGCCCGGCGATAGTGACCATCACCATGTTTATGTGCCAGTGGCAAGTGAACTCCAGAAAACCAAGCCAGAAATTATAATGTCAATATTGCATTTTTATGTTCTGGAACGTCTCTCATGGGGGGGGGGGGTATGAGGGGGCAGAGGGTCATGTCCCACACTAGCACCTCTGGTTCTTCACCATCCATCTCCAGCTTTGTCTGCCAAATCGAACCCTTTTGCTTTTGCTTACTCCCTCCCACCCTTCTCACACAGTAACACTGCCTGCTCCCCCTCCCCCTGATAATTCATTGGCCCTCCTCTACCATCTAGCCCCACCCCCTGCACCATCCCATCCGCCACACCATTGGGCTGGCGATCGGGGGAGGTGCCCGGCTCCTGCTCCGGCTCCTGCTCTGGTGCCAAGGTGGACTGCTTCGGTGGCCCTTTGAGCCTTATCTTGAGCAGCAACTTGGCCTCCATTTCAGCGTTCCTTGCAGCTTCTTCTTCAGCAGTCTGTCTCTCTTCCTCCAACTGCTGTTCCCTTGCATCCCTGAGATCACCTGCCCCCGGTCCCACCAGCACCACCCCTTCACGCACTTTGGGGGGGACCTTGACAGGATTTAGGTCATAGGAGAACAGATGCAGGCCAGGCAGGTGGTCTAGATCAGGCAAGGAAGGGATCTGATTGTGGTCCAAGTCCAGGGTCTCCAAGTACTCCATGCGCATCAGCACTTTCGGGAACTTGGTGAAGCGGTTCCCATAGAGCCAGAGGCCCTGTAGCTTTTCCATACGGCACAGATTATTGGGCAGATCCCTTATCATATTGTCTCCCAGCTGCAGTGAGCTAAGGTTGGGCAACTTCATGAGTAGCCGGGGGAAATGCTGGAAGTAGTTACCGTCCAACCAGAGGCAGCGCAGGTTCTCCAGGTTGACCATCTCCACAGGCACAGTTAGGAGCTTGTTGTTGCTCAGGTAGAGGTGGGTGAGGTTGACCAACTCGCACACGACTAACGGTACATCATCAAACCTGTTCTGGTCGAGACCCAGCACACGCAGCCTTTCCAGCTGGGCAAAGGCATTTGGTAGCTTCTGCAGACGGTTGTTAGAGAGGAAGAGCTTCTCCAGGTGTTTCAGTGAGCAAATGCGGGTCGGCAGGTTGCTTAGGCCTAGGAAGGTCAGGCCTAGCAATGATTCCCCAGATTCAACACTATCTTCCACCAGTGGTGGCAGTTCCTGGTCATAATACGGCTCATCCTCCTCTTTTTTCTTCTGCTCTGCCCCCTCCTCACCCTCCTCCTCCACCCCACCACCCTCTCCCCCTTCCGCGGCCTCCTTCTTAGACGAGTTGCCCATGTCCTCTCCCTGCGTCCTTCCTCCCCTCCCCTGTCAGCACCGGGACACAATCAGACGGCAG
>JAODJW010000007.1:14255776-14272498 GCA_026777045.1 Hyperopisus bebe
TACTGTTTTGATAAATGTGCTTAGATGTGTTTAGTACAGTATATGCTTTTCTTGTTTTGTCCGGTTCATTTTGTGTTAAAATTCTAAAAAACATATTTCGGTGTAAATTTTTTGGGGCCGGGAACCAATTAATTAGTTTTCCATTATTTATTATGGGGAAAATTCGATCAGAACTCGAACCTTTCAGGATTCGATCCGGAGTTCTGAACGAATTAAGTTCGAGTTCTGAGGTACCACTGTACTAAAATCTTGATTGATTTACATTCCAAGTCTTCCCTCTAGTGGACAACACTGGCTAAGACAACAATTACACAAACAATATCCTCTTCAACTTGACCTGTGCTTAGCATTTTTGTTTCATGAAACTCAAAAAAAGTAGAAAATGCAATGAAAGCTTCCAAATAAATATTTAACACAATAGCGTTCATTTTAATGTGTTCATTACTTAAAATTAAAAAAAAAATCTCTGGGAAAGAGTACAAACAACAATAACACTGTCTGCAGGATTTAACTATTTTTTTTATCCAGCAGAACAGGCAGTCAGAGCACCAAAGGGAAAGAGAAGCAGAGCCTTACTTCTGACATTGTATGATTCAAAGGGCCAGCATTCGGATTTTTAATGATGCTTTTCTATTAATAAATGCACGGAGGTTCCTGACCCTACATCTAGTCTCTTGTCCCCCACAAAGGTTAAGGATGGATCACAGAAGCCCTTATAGAGAAGAATACAAATACACATAGAGAACATGATCAATAACAACTGACATGGCCATTTGTTGTGCCACTAACAATATAAGGTATTTGAATGCTCAAAATTACAAAAGCCCTTAATTTCTGCATCTCTTCACACTCGTGCTTCTACAGACTAACCGCCTGTCAGTGCTGCTTATGATCAGGATCCATCCGATCCTTTGTTTAATGACCTCCTGGCACACATCAAATCTCCTTGAGCTTGTTTTATGGATGGGAAGCCGGAGCAGACATTCCACAGGCAGCGTCCAAAAGGCACAGGGGCAGAATGCAGACAGAAACCTCTCATGAGTAGGCACTGTAAGACACAAGAGAACATTGTGACAAGCTGTAATACCAGACCAAAGAAAGCTCTTCACTGAGGGCTACATTCATCTGTTGCGTCATACTGTAAAGTAATAAGGTTACACTCATTCTGATATCACTTTGCATGCATCACAGCACGTCATCAGATGCATTATAATGATCTATCTATTCATCCATCTATCAATCCATCCATCCATGTATTTAATTTTAATTGTTTATCCATGAGATGGTTTATTTTCTGTATGATATGTTTTTCTTGGGGGGCAGCGTGTTGCCCCTCTGTGCCTGTTGCCGCCTGAAGCCCAGCCTTGGCATGTAGGCGGGTACTCGAGCATGGCCCTTAACCCCCAGCTCCCTGGGCAGATCACCCAGTGTCTGCATTTCACTGCCAGCTTCCTCTTATCTATAGAGAGCAAGTTGGGGGAGGCATGAAGAGAATTTCCCCAAGGGGATCAACAGAAATATCAATTATTTATATTTTTATTATTACTAAAGAGCTAGAGCCAGCTGCACATGTAAAACCACTGAATGTTTCATTAATAAACAGCGCCAGTTTGTCCCATAAGCTTCTTTCTTTGGAATTTTAAAGTCCAGCCCTCTATTTGGTGGTCTGACCTCATGAATCGGGCCAAGGTGACGAGCCCCAGGACACCAGACAGCCCGTAGAGGACCAGCAGCATGGCACCAATGATGATGTCTGCTTGCAAGACGTAAGTCTGCCACAGCAGGAAGTAGACAGCAAACAGTGTGGTGACCAGAGTCAGGGCAAGACTGAACCCCACACAGCGCTCACTCTCCTGCAAGTTACCTTTCACACCTGCGAGGGTGAGGGTGGGAAAAATGGCAAAGAGTGAAAATACAGAACGCAGGAAAGTATGGAGGAACACCACTGAATCACAGTATGTTATTCCTGTAATAATACATAGCATAATTAACTGCTAGTAATATTTTTCATATTTTGCTTATATTTGTTGATTATGGATTTATTCTGATATACAGGTATCAGTCGACTTCCAGTCCAGTTGCATTTACATCCGAGGTTAACGACCGAAAGTAAATAATATACATGGATCGAGAGACTCCTAAACACAGTAGGATATTAGAGGGTGTATCTTTTTTTTTTTATAAAGCATTGTGCTTTTGTATTTACATCATTATGTGTAAATAATGTAAATACGGTGAGTATATTGCAGTGTTTATATTACAGTACTGTATTTAATGCCTTGCCCTTTAACTATCAAGATATGCCCAAATTGATTTGCGGATGCAAGTCGACGGATACCTGCATTTGAGGTTGACAGGCTGATACTTTAGCACCAGAAACGAAGAGTCAGTGGGCTCACCAATCAAATAAATCTTTGAAAGGTTTTAAAAATTGACAGCATTAAAATCTTAAAGGAGTCTCATTCTGGCCTGGTTCAGAAAGCCCTTCCACGTTTCCACCTCCCATGATGGTACAGGCCTCACCCCAGTACAGTCGGAGGGTCTCCAGCACAGCCATGAGGAGCAGCAGACACACATCTAGGAGTAAAATCTTGCCTGGGTAGCTCAGTGCCTGACCTGGGACAGATGACATGTTACTACACCCATCTGGCACATACGGAGTAGCAGAGTACCCCCTTCCCATCTTACTCACTCTTGTAGATAATCATGCTGAGTGTGCCCAGGAAGTAGAAGAGGGAGTAAACAGCTGAGAGGTAAAGGAGCAGTTGCAGGGACACTGAGGATAGCTGGGACAGTAGTAAAGACTCAACGCTGGAGACATGGTGAATATGTGCATGAGGCATGCACCTGTTTGTTTCCATACACATTTACACATCAAGCTGTTTACATAACACTGTTCAAATTAAAGCTGTTAAAGTTTACTGACTGCATAAACAGCTTCCTGCAGCCCGTATCTTCTTTCCTGCTGTGCTCCAAAGTGGCTTCAGTGACTGCTATACTGCCACTGCCACAGCTTTAACTCTCCTCACAGCCAGAGCAGCCATGACCACGTCCACTGCTGTCGGGATCCTATTTCCTACCTGGTTGGACTATTTTTCTATTAATCGTGCTGGGGAAAAAATACTTCTTTGCCTGAGCGTCTATACTTTGATCTTTCTTTCCTCCCGTATTCAACAAGTCTCTGTTTAGGCTTTTGAGATATAACTTCCATATTTTACTTTCAATATAATCCTTTAATAATCATGTACTTATTTCGGACAAATTCATTTGCTCAAATTGTGGGAGGTGTGATTCATTTTTCATTGATTCGAATTAAATGACGTGAATAAAGAACTAAAAAGAATCCATGCGATTGACCTAAAGGATACCACAGTCGCTGTTCTGCCTGGAAAGGGAGGAGAAAGCAGGTTGGCATGGTAAGCGCTGCAATCCACAAACTAACAACTAAATGATTCACAAGAAGAACTTCCTGTGAAGTTGTCTAAATGTCCACGTTATTGATCAACTTTGTTACGTCTGAAATCAATGATTTGTGAAACAGTCGAGTTGTTACAGTGTTAGCATAGCGTTTTCGCGGCTAATAACTATAGCGTTAGATAGCAAGTCATAATATCTGCGCTGGCATGAGCATCAAATCTGCTTATTTATATAAGCAGCTTGTTCCAACATCGGCTCACAAAACATAGGTTAAAATTCCGATTTATAGAAATATTGTTTGTACACCACATAGCAATGCATCCGCCAACTCTGGGCTATGTTGTTAGCCAAACAACTACTTCCAATATTAATTAAATCGCGCACGGAATTTAATGCCTAGTTCTGAGTAACTGCATGTAATATTTCACATGCACTTTGCAGCCGCTAAATCTGATACTGCATTTGATACTACACTGCATACATTTTAAGCTTTCTTTACAAAATATGGATTCGTATCTATAGCAACGCGTCCACATACCAGACCTAATGGCCGCCATCTTGAAACAGACATTCTCAGTATCTGGATGAGGCATCCATTCACAAATACTCACTCTTTCGACACAGAGAAGTATTAAAGCTGTATTATGCGATATTAAATTATTCTCAACATAAATAGTTACGAATATCGTTTAGGTTGTTTTATTAATTCTCAAATTTGTTAACAAAAGTGAAGCTGAATTTCACTTGTTAACATAATACCAGGACTACATGTATTCAGAGTATTCAGAAGAGTGTCATCACTTGTTACAAATATTAAACCTCTGACCTCTCATAATATCGGATTCATATCTAGTCGTGAGATAAAGAGGATATACAAAATGTTCACCCAGCAGTAACGTGTGTAACAGATGGTCATGTTTCTTCACCCAATATTTACATAAAATTAAAGATGAACAGGTTTGTTTTTTGTGTTGTTATTCACTTCATATGAATAATATTAAGATTTGGAAAATTTGGGAATATTGTAAAATACATAGGCCTACCTAAGGAAAATAGCTAAATTCCTATTATGATGGAATGGCATCCCTCTCAGGGCAATTGCCTAGGGCAGCGTCCTCTGAGGGGACACCAATTTAGCAAATGAACCACTAATGCTGTTGTCCCCCTCTACCCACCCCTCAGGTCAAAGGTCTTAAACATTTGTCACATAATCCAGTTACAGACACCAAAGTCCCTTCTCTGCTTTTGTGATCCCAACACAGATCAAAACCTTCATCTTCAAGGAAAATTCAGAAAACAAGGTGTCTCGTTACTGATATTCCAGACTGAAAGTGCATGAATGGAACAAAAACAAAATTAGCATCGTGAGTACCTTATTAGTGTCAGATAGCAACATGTTTTTCAAAATGCTAATTCACAAACTAAAGGTAGTTAGAGGGTGTTATAATGGCATTGTATGCATTGGCACTGGATTAAAATGCTTCATATAAGTCTCTTGCAGCCAAATGTCATTTCAGCCTCTGAGGCTATTGGCAATGAATTAGTGCTCACATGTGTATCAGGAACCCTGCCAAGTATGAGTAGACAGGAGAATTCCCTTGATCCCTAAAGCACTTTGTGCCTTCCTGTTGCTGGTGAAACTTTGCCTGCAATCAACATTGATTTGTCAGTGATCTATACACACCACACTACAATCACTTGTATTTTCTGATGCCTTGAGTTGAATGGGTTGTGTAATGAATCTGGTTTCACCAATGATCCATCAAACACTGTAATACTGGAATATAGCCTGTGTGTAGGGTGACACTATGAGCTACTTCAGGTTTTACACACAACTTTAAAACTGAAAGGCTCCTGTGCTGTTGGCTAATTACTGGTTTGTTTCCTAGATTTAAAGTCTCATCCAGCTGTTTTACATGAACATTATTGACACGTGCATGATTATAGGACATTGACCAATCATCATGGATTAGGCGGCCACCCTGCCTGTGTGTAATCAAAACCCATAAGTCAGAAATACCTTGCACTTTGTTTTATTAAGCCCAGTCATCAAACCACATTGACCAATAAAAATGAATCTAGTGTGGATACAACAAGGTAGTCAATGGATATGAATGGGAACCTGAGGGTCAAACTCAGGGCTCCATAATATACAGAAACATCATTAATGACATCATCACTACACTTGCATTAGATGGTTTGTTCCAGACCAAGACATGTCCAGGCATAAGTGTGAATCAAACTTATGGCATCTGTGCATTTGCACCTCAGCCCAAAAGAGATTCAGACTGGAAAGGGCTTGTTTAAATAATTATATAATGGTCAGAGAGGAGCCTTTTTCTCCTCCTGACATGCCAGTGAGTGGCAGGAACAGTTTAGCATGAGGGAAAGCCCATGGTATGGGGGGGAGGACTGGTTATATTGGGAATAATAATAATCATTATCATTTTCATTTTTATTATCATAACCATTATTGAGTCACAATAATGTGCTAAAACGTATATTCCTACTAGAATTATTGCATTTATACGCTCTGGAGAAGAATAAAAACAATAAATTGAATAAAGCTAAACTTTTTTTGTTACTTTCCATAGAGAATCAGTGTCAGAGTATGCTCTATGCACTGCGGCATATGGTCTGCTAAGGGACTGTATGCATTCGCGGAGACGATTATGACGGTGTTCTTTTTGTGGGTTTAATGTCAGTGCGCAGGAAGGTCATCTATTATTAATAATCAGTGCAATTAGATGTGAAAATGGTTCTGACGGAAAGCCCGTAGAGTTCTGTTAAGTCAAAAGTGCAAGAGGAGATTCTGACAGACCCTAGGATCACTAGCATAGAAGTATGTACATTATACTTACAAGTAGTCATCCATACATTGTACACATTCTAGCTACCAAAATACCACACTTTTGCTTGTTTCCAGAAACAGCAAAATTAGGTGCCAAAAATAGACAATTTGGAGCCAAAAGAGACAAATCTTAAAACACACTTCATGCCAAATGTGTTTTGGATATTCTATATATTTGCTACAGAGACCTATAATAGACATTTTGCTCTACCATATACCGCCTGTGTAGCTTTAAATAAGAAAATAAATATACAAATCGGGTTTCCCTACCTATACAATTTACAAATTAAATCTACACAGACAATGAGACAAATACATATAATTTTATCAATTATGTAATACACACTGAAGTGATGTTCTTTTAATGCCCAACAAACATACACATTCCCCAGCCACTTAGCAGTGGCTAAGGGTTACTTGACAGTTAAATATATTTTCAGTATATTCAAAGCATTATATTACTTCCAGTGTCAACCAATGATGTGTGTTGCAAGAAACTGTATTGGCATCATAATCACTGTGGATAGAGCGATGGGGTAGGTAGGGCAGAAGTAAGATAGGGTACATCCTACATCTTCAACAGAGGACATGGCGTCAATTTAGCAAGCATTCTAAGTACACACGGAAAGCTACTCAAATAAGGATACGCAGCTCATCCGGCTAGTGGGAGCTCCCTTTTGCAGAAGATTCTTCAATCCACCCCAACCGGATTCCCTACATCCTGTTGGAGTTACTAAGAAAATGATACCTCATGCTTTCATCTTACAGACTCACATTTAGACATTTATAACAATTTACAGTTTTAAAACCATGGCCAATTGCTTCAGAAGTAAATATTTCCTAGGTGGACCTATATGGGAGGCCTCAGTAGTTGGTTTCAAGTCTCATAGAAAATGTCACTAATTCTATCACGAAAACTAGAACAGAACAACTATTGCCGCTCTTGCCATAAAACAATTATGACTTTATATATGAGGAGATGTTCTTGAATCATCAAAATGCTACAATCCGCCACACTGAGCCCCCACACTGAAATGGTTCAAAATAACAGTAATTCTCTAGAATATTTACTGTACCATTGAAATGTTGTTCTTAATGTTGCCATAGCAACATCATTTTGTTTCATTTTACAGAGACTCTGTACCAAATGGATTAACATATTTGAAAGTACAGCCACACATATGTTAGTATGCTGCCAAAATGGACTATCGAGCTTGGCATGTGATTTGTGGGTATACCTGTTTATATACATAGGTAAGTTTGCTAAGGAGTTGTGTAAATAGAGTAATGGGCAGGGTGCCTTCCATACATTTTCTTCCTCAGTTAATCAATATAAGCCAGTAAATTAACCAATCAGCAAGCAATGCTTTTGCCGATTAACCAATAAACTAAGCAGGATGCTCTCAATGCCTCCGCGCCAACAACAGTGCCCCCACCAGGATGGCTGCAGCAGCAATGACTGCTCCCCCAATAAGGAAAGGCTTCAGGTTCTCCAGGGAGTCTGTGCTGGGCTCTCTTGCCTCACTGCCCTCTGGCGCCTCCTCCTGGTCAGCTGCTCCATCCACAGCGGGCTTCTCGGGAGCAGGGGCTGCTGGGGCAGGATCAGCAGGGGCGGGGTTGGCTTTGCGTGGTGTGGCTGAATCTTTCTTTTCCGCCTTTTCGCCTTGTTTCTCTTTGGAAGCGGGGGCTGCTTTAGGAGCCCCTGCTCCGCTTTTCACTTTGGCCTCCATGGGATGCGAAAACAGAGGCGAGGGGGCTATTTCCTAGACTGGAGGTTGTCTCTGAATGTCAAGTCCCAGGAGAAACAAACAGAAAGAAAGAGATACTTTCTGTTAACATTAAAATAATTAGCAGGTTTAATAGCCAATATTCTGATAAGTAGCTTTTGTCAGGGTTAGTCTCCAGGTCAGTGTTTCCCAATCCGGTCCTTGGGGACCCACAGCTGGTCCACGTTTTTGCTCCCTCCCAGCTTCCTGCCAGACAGTCCACATTTCTGCGATTTTGGTCGGGAACTGGGAGGGAGCAAAAACACGGACTGTCTGTGTGTCCCTGAAGACTGGATTGGGAAACACTACTGTAGGTTTTAGATAGAAGGAACAAAACTAGAGGAAAAACATGACCTTGAAGGACACTGAACTCGGCGCAACTTTCCTAACACCTAGTTGATCTCACTCCTGCGCAGTAATAACTGGACTCCAGGCGCACCGACTAGACCAAATTTAACAATATGGAGAGTGGGCACCAAGCCAGAACATAGGGGTCCCATTTCAAGGTGCTACATCAACACCCTCTGTGGTCATCGTTGCAAAAGCGGCCCGATTTCCGCCAAACACAACGCGTACCCAGGTACACCATGGCCAGCCTGGAAATACAGGGCCAGTCTGAGACCTTATGTGGGGCCGGCTGCGTTGGGCCTATTGCAGGCCTGGGACACCGGCATTGTGTGACTCACATGCCATGCTAATGGAGGACATTACAGGGAGAAAGAGGACGGGGCAGGAGAAGTGACAGTATAGGGGGGGATAAGGTCCCGGCTCGAGAGCTGAAGGATAGAATGAGGATTTAATAAATAATGGAAGAAACAAGGCATTTTGACTGTGCTTGTGTATAAGGAGCCCATCTTTCCATATGCATCCCCCCACTGCATGGTATTACACCTGCGTTTGGGCAGAGCATTGCAGCGGATGCAGCAGGGTGAGACGGCTCAGGCCCCCAGAGGTAGCGAGAGAGAGAGAGAGAGAGAGAGAGAGAGATGACGGTGATAACAGGAATAAAACGATTCTCGCTTACCGTGTTTCCTCTGGCTGCCTCAGTCCTAGCTGTGCAGCTTCTCAGGCCTGGATTTGGATGGAGAAATGATAACGGAGGGATAATGAGGCCTGCAGGGAGGGAATGCGGGGCTGGGCTCGGCACCTTCCTCAAGGAGAAATGTCAGAGAATGAGGGAGGGAGAAGAGATGGAGGACACTGGGAGAGGGGGAGAGAGAGCAGCTGGGATGTACCACTCTGACTGTGCAGTGGGGGTGATGTACATTTGGATTACATATAGTTATTCTATAACTTTTTGATTTAGCTTTCCTGTAAAAAATCACTTTTATATGTTTAAACTACTTTTGTGTTATTGTTTTCTCTATGTTTCTGTAAACTTGTGCATAATTTCTTTATCCCTCATAGTCTTTGTTGTTTTCCATATGTGCTGAATTTTATATATTCTTCCATGCAAAACCTCTTAACTGCAGAACAAATGAGTATAAAGCTAATGAAGATATACAAATATTTTATTACATTTGTGTGGTATGTTTTATATGCAGAATATTATAGTTATGTACCACATTACATGTGTAAAATTAGCTGCTTTTCTACGATACACTGATGTCACTGGAATCAGAGTTTGATTGTGGTATTGATTTTTCCAATTTTATCGATTGTTTAATCACCGATGACATTTCTTTATATGGATAATAAATCAATTAGCATAAACAGTATTACAAATTTACAGGGATGGTCTAAGGACAATCTATTTCTACCCTACACACATAATTATTATTCAGTTAGTCAGTTTATTAAAAAAAATAATAAAAATTAGTCAGTTTAAATCTGAAAAAAAAGACACAAAATAGAAGATATAAATGGGGAAAAAAAATCTGTGTGTGTGTGTGTGTGTCTGTGCGTCTGTGTGTTTGATTTCCACATTGTGACTCAGGATTACCAACTTTGCTCAGTTGGCTGAAGAAACCACTCAGTGCATGTATTTACATCTATGTGACAGTTTAATTACCTTGTAAGTAGTCCATAGGCTTTGCAAACCACCCAAATGTTCTTGATGTAGGTAATTTTATATATATAATGGAAAAATATAGTTTTTCCATAAGATATCTTGCGTGAGAGTCTGAAAGCGTGAGTGTCACACCAGATGTGTTAGAGTTTGTGTAAGTATGGCAACTATAGAAGTCGGGTAAATGAACATAAGTGATGCAAGCACTTCCTGGACTACGCGGGCTTTTACCTGAAAACTCTCCATTCCTGTGGCATAACGTCAGGCCTATTTAAAGCATGGATAGCCTTCAGGAAGTGAGGTAGAAGTTATTGGGAAGAGACAAGCCAATGCAGATGATACAAACACTCAGGTCTCCAGGGATGCATGCAGAGAGGCTGGGCTGCGGTTGGAAATGACTGTGGCTTTGGTGACTATATCACTGGCTAAACAATGTAGTTGATAGCCTTTCCAACCAGCAAATAGTGAAAGAGTGCATTTTAAGCATATAATAGTAGTACATTTACTTATTTTTAAAGACATGTGCAATTAACTTTCAGCATCAATATGACATAGCATACAGCACATGCTGCTGTTTTAATAGTGCCCTAGGATGTGTTTATATTTTAGAAACACACCCTTATTTAATAAGAGTCCATAAGGAGCAGGAAATGACGCAACCAAGACGCACTTATTCAAGGAGACTCCTTGCTGTCCGCAAGGCCGCCCCTGCGCTCCGTAGCGCAGTAGTCCCAGCGGTTTTAAAGCGAACTGGATACCGCGCAGGCTTACGTAAACGCAGCCCAAACCAAGCCGAGCCTCGGGTATTTAGGGCATAGTGGAAAGGGCGACGCTCGCGACGTTTATGGCGCACTTCCAGCTCGCGCTCTGAGGCTGCGGAGGTCTAACAGCGGCGGGAGAGTGGGACGGGAATAACGGGGAAAAGGGAGCGAAAAACAGCTGCCACTCTCCGGAGAGCTGTCGCGGTCCGAGCCGTTGGCACTGGCACTGGGACTCTGCCACGTTACAGATAATATTACAGCAGAATAGCACAATAAAAAAAAAATATATATACAACAATTGTTACCGCTGGGCTGAGCTCAGTTAACCCGCTAATCTGTCAAGTAGTCCTTACTCTAATTTCGGGTTTTACGATGGATGAAAGAAATGGATGAGAGCCGCCGAGATTAAAACCGGACCGGTCATGGAGAGACCGACTCGGCGTGAAAAATATCGATAAACTCCAAGACGACACCATGAACGACGGAGCATGACAGTATCGAGCTGGATGGCAATATAGATTAATAGAAATCGTGACGGCGCTGGATGCTCTGGTCATCGTACAGACTGCGAAAGCCTTATTATTTTTTTAAAATTTTTTTCCGGTTTGCATCTGTTCGGCTGACGGCCGAAGGCGTGGCGTTTATGGACATTTTATCGGTTGAATAATTCACTAGGCGGCCGGGTGTTTCACAGCTTCAGAAGTCCTGTCGCGGGCGACAGGCTGTTTTATCCCCCCTCCCCTAATAAAAGCTCAACTGGGGTGGGATCGGGCAGGGACCGGTGCCCCTCTACGGGCCGGCTCGGGAGAAGGACGGGGCTGGACATCGGAGGATGGGAGAGCGAACGGACCCGGAGCAGTGGGACACAAGAAGACACAGACGCTATAAAGGTTGGTGTGGATGGAGAGGCTGTTTTAACGTGATCTCTAAGTGTGTGTGAGGAAGCACCTTTTTCCCCCCGATCTGGGACACGGCCTCCGATGTTTTATGAGTTTTGTGTGTTTTTATGTATGAACCTGTCAGCCTTTGATATATTTGTCATTCCTGCATGTTGCATTTCGCCCGCGCAGTCTCTAACAACCACCGTTGTCGCTTCTGTATTCTTTACACCCGTGATATCTATTTTCTCAAGTACTGCCTCCCGTGTTGCTTGTCTCCATTACATAAGATCTCTATAAATAATGGATACCTCTTATATACAAGGATCTCTTTCCTCAGCTACGCTCGCGATTGCACTCCCTATATCTCCGTGGCGCTACTTTTCTCCTCCTTTTCGCGTTAAAAGTTGCACGTAGCAGGTCGTCTTTCGCCTCTTGTCATCCCCCCGTATCTGGTTCTCGCTGTGTGCAGTACCCAGATACAGACTGGGTTTAGCTACAGACTGATGCTCACGTACGTGGCGATCTTGGGAATCTGGTCCCAGACGGTGCAGCATGACTGGTTCCCTGAGACGCTCACCCCAGCCAGTCTGTCCGGTTGCAAGGCGGTTTCTGACCGCAGCCAGTGGCTGCAGTCATAAACGGAGACAAACGGGGATTTGTTTGACTTTTTGTCACCTATTCATCAGGGCGTTTCTGTCGACATGAACTGGTTTTAGTTGACAGGACATGTTCTGTGTCACGGATTTCAAAGTGCTGTCTGGGTCAGGATGCCCTGACTTGGTTGTTTGCATCCTGCCAGAATCTTAATAGATGTGTTTGGTTGGGCTTCTAGCTGATATCTGACACTGAGCTCTGAGTAAGAGATTATGGGAGATGTTTGTACTGATAAAATGAGAAGAGGTCTATTTTTCCTTTCAAGCTATTATTAATTTTATTAAGTATTTTTATTAGTGACCGACTACTTCCTCTGCCCATGGACAATTGAGCAACTGAACGGTTCATTACGTTAGGTCAAAAAGTAATTTATCCAGATGTGCTGCATCAACAATACTTTTAAGCAATCTGTAGTTGTTAATGTTTAACAGCGATGTTTTTATATGCAACAGGCAAATGTAGCTTAATAAAGAGCTTATATGGAGGACGAATCGACCAGCCTAGCAGGCTTCTGTGTGCTGTTATTTGCCTTGATTGGGGAGGGAGGTATGTTACACCACCCACAACAGCTGCTGTTTATAGAAATGGATCCTGCTCAGGTGTATTTGCAGGTGCCCGTTCGTAAATTTACATTGGATTAGGGCCTTCACTGGTGTTATGTTACATGTTGGCATTTTGTAGTCGGTTGGACAAACTGTGAAAGAGAGTAATGCGAAGGTTTAAGGTTAGATTCATTCTCAGGAATCTAAGCTTATACCACTGGACATTGTGCTGATATTGTGCTTTTTGAGGAGCCGTGAATTGGAGTTCTGGTCAGTCATTAGATGTGTAGAATGTGATCTGTTGGAATCATCAGAGCCAAAGAGTGTGTTTGTTTTTTTTTCTCCCCAACACAGTCCTTAATTTAGTAATTCTCTTCACCACACACCTGTCACCTGCTGTGAATCGGATACCTTTTTGAAAGTCATGCATAGCACATAGCCCCTGGGGGCTGGAGTTAGTCAGCTAAAGACTTACAGTAAAGGCCTATGAGGCGTCTGATTGGGCTGGGGGGGTGTGTTTACCTGTCGGGGAGCCTGCTGATTGGATGGAGGAGTTCAGCCAGGCGGTCCACCAATTGACCGAATGTCATGTGACTTTCGCGGCAGCTCGAGTGATGCAATTACAAGCGCTTGTGTTGAAATTGAAAAAAAATGTTCCCTCCGTCAGCGTGTTTGAGCGGCGTACCCACTCGTGCTCGAACGCATGGCGGGTCTGAGTCATGGGCAAGAGGGTGACGGTGCGGGGGGCTGGCAGAGGGTGGGGGGGGACAGTCTCTTTAAGAAGGCAGGAGCAGGCAGCCGCAGAACAGAGGCTGGTCCCTGGGGGTGCGTCGGTCCCCCTGCCGCACGTCGGCTGCTGCGGTTGATTGACTCGTGCAGCCCTTTGGGATGTCGAAACATGTTCCGTGTTGAGTCTCCTGCTCCTCCTCCTCGGCCCAATGCTTGATGTATGCGCTCTGCATCAGGGGCGCCGGGTCGGCCAACGGGAATGGCGTGACCCAGGGCCGCCTCGAACCATGTGGCGCGGAGCAGGCGGTGGGAGGGGCGCTTCCCTGACAGGTGCGTGCCCATCTGGCGGACCTTGCTTCAGGGTCTTCCTGACGTGGGAGTTCATGTGATGCGTGTCCTACCAAGATGTCCAGCTTTCTTTGTCCTCACCGGTTCCGGCAGTAAAAGTAGCTCATCCCACCTGTATTACTGGCCCTGCCACTGAGAGATGAAAATACAGAACCAACTGTGTTAAATCCTGTTATAAAAAGCCACACCCGCAGCCACTCAGGGGAGCCTGATGCCAGATTAGCTCTGATTGTGACCTGCTTTCTACTTTTCCTGCTACTTTCTCCATTTTTTGCTACTTTTCCTTTAAGAACAATAATTGAAAATGGGAACTGAAATGAAGGCAGCCTTGCAAAACATTACATGAGTAATTTCAACCCCATGCCCATGATTTGCTGGATTTGGGCTCCCCTGTCAGTTTCTCCAGTTCAGTTCAGCTGGCTCGGTATATGTAGGCTTGTCGGCCATCGCTACGAGGCATCGTTACAGGCCTCACGCTAAAAATAAGACTCCCTCCAGCTTTCATTGTTCTCTTTGGCATTCGTCTCATGCAGTTTGCGGTACACGGAGCTGGGGAGTCCCGTAACGGGCATGTCGTGAGACGTTGTTTGACTCCTGTTTCTGTTCTGAGCCTCCAACTGTTAATGTTTTTTCCCGTGCTTACACTGTCCCTCATGGACGGGCCAACGTCACCGTTTGAAGTCTGTGTCTCTTAGTTGTCCGAAACCACAAGGGAACACAAGCACGATGCGACCTTTGATCCTGGCCGGCAGCGATCGGCGCTTGGTGCATCCTGGGGACTAGCCTGAGTGGGATTTGAAGCCATTGCGACAGCCCAGCACTTGTGCCAGTGTAACGATGGACGTCTCTCCCTCCTCTTCCCTGGTATCCGTAGCAGTTACACGCATCCTCTGTAAATGTATGTGTGCCTCTGTTTCTGTCAGGGTCTGTTGGTGGCACGCTAAACATAGTCCAGCCTTACCTCCCCCTCCCTCGCTTTCTTTCAGTCTCTCTTCTCTCGCAGTCTCTCTCTTTCTTTTTCCCTCTGTCTATATCTCCATCATTTGTCCTTAATCCTTCCCTCTCGATGTTTGGTTCATCTTTGGCTTAGCAGCCATGATGTGCGGTCACATTCCGCAGAGCCCCCACCCCCTATTATTTCCTGGGGGGGAGATTTGCTCCCGTTCTCTCTGGTCTTCATTTGCTCACATTCTCCTCCTCAGGTCCCTCCTTACCTTTCCCTCTAATCTGTGCCGGGTTGATCCAATGAGTAGGCAGCTAGTGTGTGCGGGTGTGTGTATGTGTGTCTGTGTGTGCGCTTGTGCGTAAAATGGTGTTACTGGTTACTGTGCCGACAAACTGGGACATCATCGGCAGCACCATCTCCTCCTCATTTGACCTGATGAGCTTGTGGGGAAAAAAACGCCGTGGTCTTAAAACGTCTTTAGATTAGCGATGTTACGTGCTGCAAATCAACACCGCCTCTAACCATGATGGAGGGGAAACTGAACTGAAAGCGTAGCACCCCCCCCCGATAATGATGTTGATAGCATCATACGTAGGCATGTTTTTTCTATACATTTTGATCTTCACAAGCTATTTTTAATCTAGCGGTCATAACGTTTGCCCCTGAAACCCCTTATTGTTGCGTTTCATCGACCTGTCATTGAATGCCATTGAAGGGGGGTAGGATGAGGATGACATCATTGATGGGGGTCAACTGAGGGTCATGTTGCTCAGAAGCAGTAGGTTGTGGGTCATTGCTTTGGGGTTCTAGTCCCCATCTGCTGTAAATGGTTTACGCATGGTTAGCAGAAGCTCAGTACTCTGGTATACCCAGAGGGCTGTAGGATTTTGCAGCATTAAATGGGGGGGGGGGGGGGGGAAAGGAGATGTTTGCTAGAAGCAGTAAATCCTTTCTCCCTCTACAACAGACCAATCTCCTCATGCTGGAGAGACAAGGTCACCCTTCTATCCCCGGACAGACTGTGCTGTGTGGTGAATCCCTTGGTGACGTAGCAGGAGTCATCAGGGCTGATGACATCATGTTGGGGGGGGGGGGTCTTCGCGGTCATAAAATCATACAGCAGGGGGAGGTTTTGCACTGGATCCTTCTGGAATGTCTTTGGACATGAGATCGCCGGCGCTGAATTTCATACCATGTTTCATACCACAGTTAATGCGCACGAGGTAGCAGCAGCAGTATAGGAATATTACTAAGGAGCTGCATAAGCTAATGAGTGTTAGCTTGTGAGGAGCTGTAGGAATGCCGTGGAGCTGAAGTAGCAGGCGTTTCTGTGCGCAGCATTGGGAGCTGTATGGAGCCCATAGCGTGAGCAGGTTCTCAGGGAAGCTATAGAAAAAGTCTGGAGCTGTTGTAGCAGTCGTGCCTCCGGAAGCAGTAGTACCAGCAATTTCTCTGTGGGCCTGAATGAGCAGTATGGTGCTGCGGCATCAACAGCATCTGGAGGTGCAGCATCAACACCGTCTGAAGCCACAGTAGAATCACAATCAGGATTGGGAAATGAGAGCCGGCAGGGAGAGAAAAGGGCCCCTTTCGGCATGTCAGAAGCTGGCTTTGTGGGAGGGAAAGCTGGGCCTTTTCGAGCGGCAGAGAGCAGTTTTATTCATTTTCTGTAAATGTCGTATGCAATCTATTTTTGGACATACGATTCTTCTGTATTTATGACATCAGTGCACTATTTGAAGCCTTTTGTTTGCATTTGACATTTATCTTGAATTTAATGTGACAGAGGTCTTTGGGGTGGGGCGTGGGGGGGGGGGGG
>JAODJW010000007.1:14283249-14299369 GCA_026777045.1 Hyperopisus bebe
GGGAGGAGGGGAGGAGGGGGGGAGGGTGCACAGTCCAGACACTGGCCAGCATTTGCGTTGTTCCAACCTTCGAGGTCCTCGGCCGGATTTCTGATAGCTATTGGTGTCATAGAGCCGTACTGAGGGCGGTGATGGGTTGTCATGTGATTTAAAATATTGTAGATTTCTTACCAAGTGTCTGCCCCCCCCCCCCACTCAGGGAAAAGGCACCAAACACTACGGCCTGGTCATCGTGGGTCACTCCCTGGGGGCGGGTACCGCCACCATCCTGTCCTTCCTGCTGCGCCATCAGTATCCCACGCTGCACTGTTACGCCTACTCCCCGCCCGGCGGACTCCTCAGGTGAGAGTGCATTCCTAGATCAGACCGTGGTGGATTGTGGGTAAACAGCCAGCCATTTGTTTGCTGGATGTCTAGTTTTATGGCTTTATTAGTCTGATAAGGACAGGGGTGCTCCTGTGCAGTGACACCTGCCTTGTGTTCTCCTGATGCCCTCTCGGTCTCCCTCTGTGTCGCCCCCGCACCATGCCAGTGAGGACGCCATGGAGTACTCCAAAGAGTTTGTCACCTCAGTGGTTCTGGGGAAGGATCTCGTCCCAAGGTTGGTCCTCTGTCTGTGCCTGAGAATAGACTGCAGTCTGCAGCTGTATGTGTGTGTGTGTGTGTGTGAGGTGACTGTTTGGTTGCTATGGAGCCGTCACCTGTTCTGTCACCTGCCTGTCAGGATCGGCCTCTCTCAACTGGAAGGGTTCCGACGCCACCTGCTGGAGGTTTTACGGAAGAGTGACAAGCCAAAAGTAAGAGATCAGTTTTACTTCTCATCCTCCAAACACTGCTTAAAGCTGCTAGCTGTAAAAGATAAGAGTTCCATGTTTTTCTGTATGGTATTGTGCTCTTTAAAAACAAATAAGCTTTGACGATGTGTGTGTCTCTCCCCCCAGTGGCGGATAATAATGGGGGGCACCAGGTGCATCCCAAAATCTGAGCTCCCCATGGACGACGATCCCCAGCCACAATCTGCGGCGCCCCCTAGTGACCTCAGCATTGCCCTCTCTGCCTCCACTCCTCTGTACCCACCTGGCAAAGTCATCCACGTGGTCCACAACCATCCACCGGAGAAATGGTGAGACATCGTGGAGGACAGGTAAACGGGGGAAGGTGACACACTGTGGCTGTGACAGGCCGAGCTCCGCGGAGTGTGACAGTGAGGCTGCGATGCAGTGCGACCGCCCTGTGACTGTCACGCACTGACGCACTCTGACTAACGCGCTGCACCGTGCTGATGAGAAATGGTGTGGTCTACGTGATACCGAGACAGTAGTTTTTACAATGTAGCTGGACGGCTCTGATTTGCATTCTGAAGGTTTTACAAACCTCCCCCCCCCCCTCCATTTATCCATTAACAGCTGTGGTCAGGAAGAACCCACTTACTTTGCCCTATGGGGGGACAACAAGACTTTTGATGAGGTCATCATCTCCCCCGCAATGCTGAATGAACATCTGCCGCACATGGTGATGGAGGGCCTCAATAAGGTTGGTGTCTGTGTGTGTGTGTGTGTGTGTGTGTGTGCAATTCACATAAGTTGCAGCCAAGACACCATCGCTTAACGGAACACCCTGTGTCTGGCTTTATTCTGTTCATCTTGCTAATCCAGTACCTTGTAGGCAGGCTGGAGCCTCTTCCATAAACCCTGGGGCACATGGCAGGGGGTTTCATTGTTTATTAATCATTTAAAATCTCTTCCATACCCTTAGGATGAAATTGCAGGTGAAATAAGATTTCAGGGGAGACAGTTTGGGCGTGGCTGTTTGTCAGTTCGCAGAGTTAAGCGTAACTGACAAGCTGCTTCTCCACATGAACCTGCTACACGCACATCGTAGGTCCATGCAGGTGTGGAGACAGCCAGCCTGTCTCAACATTTAGGATCGTTAGCTCAGGCTGGGGAAAACGGAAGGGTGGAAATCATAAATGCATGAACCGCATAATAGGACTGGACGGATTTAGCAGATATGCAACATAGATCTTATGCAACACCCTGCATTGTTTTGTATATGGACTTCTCTTTTTTTGCAGTCGTGCTTTGCAAAAGTAACCAGCTTACAGTGCTTAGTTTGCTGACCAGCATGGATGTTGTTTCTTTCTGTATTATGTCCTATATGTGTACTGCAACATGCTTAATTTCTTCTAATGGGAGGAGTTTGCATGGAAACCCCTTGATGTGTGACACTGTGACCTCAAAGTTGATTTTTTTTTTCCTAATCTTCATTTGATGCCAGGTTCTCTGGCTTTGAAAGGGTGATTCTCTAGCTTTTTTTTATTTTTTTTTAGCTTGGGTGTTTTTTTGGTATATTGCATGGAGGGAGAGCATTCCAGAACACTCCTGTTTGGGGGGGTGTATTTTGGATGCATACTGTATATATGTGTCAGGTCAAAGAGATTTGGGTGCAAGCTGCAGGCAACGGAATGCCTGTTCTGATTGATTGTTGGAGCATTAGGAGCTTGAGGGTGTAGTTAGGTTTGTCTCAGTGTGTGTAATTAGGATCAGATGCTGCTCAGGTGGAGGTGAAATATAATAATTTTAGTCTTTCCCAGCAGCCTTGAGGAGCTCATTAATGACACTATCCAGGATGGTCTGGCCACATATTTCTAATTGTTGCACTAGTTCACTATGTTCAAGGTTCATGAGGTTTGGAAGGCTGATGATTGACAGATATAATTTATGTTTTTCATTTAAAAAAAAAAATGCTTTTTTGAGTGAAAGGATGACTTGACATTTTGTCTTGGTGGAGATTTTAACATAAATATAGACATTTACTGTTCAGCCAGAATAAATCCTGGAATCTTAATTATTTAATGCATATTTTGATATTAAAATTTTGGGAAGAACTTCCATTAAAATCAAATGAACTTCATGCAGACTTAAGATAAGGGATAATGAGACCCCATAGGAGTTCAGGTCGGGATGCTAATCATTTTTTTTTAGTTGTCTGAGCTTCATGCTGGAAGGGGTTACTGTACTTAAACTGCTTTTCTATTCTAATAAATGTCCATGATTTGGTTTTTGATATGGGCCAATTAAACAGAATTCCTTGCTAGCAAACCTAACTAGTGTCACACCTATGTACATTAAACACTTACCATTTTGACATATTAGTCTGAATTGCTGTTGATGGTGGGAGCAACATAGCTATCATGCAAATTGTTTTGTACATATATGCCTCAGTTATTTCTATCCCTCGTATGATTTTGGTGTTTTGTACTGCTGGAATGTATAGCTCACAAGGTTTTATTGATGTGGCAGTTTCATTATTACTATAATACTGGTGTCTCCAGTGAAAGGTCATTACTGGCTTTTCCATTGACCTAGATTTTATGCGTCTTAAATATGAACCAGCGGACCGCCAATGTAAACACTCAGATTTCAAAAGGAAAAAAAACTAAATTATCACAAAAATGTATAGTTTTGCTTGATGTCGAGTTTATTAGCAATCTGAAAAGTAATTTGCAAAACTGCAATTGCAACAGAAATCGTAAAGTAGAATAGCTATGTACAGTAATTCTATGCAGTTCTACTTTAAAAACAGTGACAACTGAATTTATATTACTTGTCACGAACTGCGAGTAGGCGAGCGGGCAAGGAGGCGAGAGCAGCCGGACTGACGGGTGAACGGGGTTTATTTGAACAAACGGGACGAACAGGCACGGACGGGTACTCACAGCCATAGAAGACAATGACAGATCTGGGGAAACTAACCGAGACACGGACTAAATACACAGGACTAGTCAAACATAACAGGACACAGGTGATCACAATCGGGAATTAACACGAGGTAACGAGGGGCCGTGGCACACAGGAGGATCGGACGGAGCTGGGCGTGACATTACTGATGGGACTTTATTTTTGTATATCAATAAATCATAATTTCAAAACTCATATAACAATACCCTTATGTGCTGAGTAAACACGGTGTTTCTAAATGATTTACGTTTGGGTAATTATTGGCAAGCGGCCTACTCTATGCAGTATCAGCAATGTGCACTTCAACAACCACACCTCCCATTTCACATCCTACAAATTTCCCCATCGCAGTTTTCAATTCAAGCATCACAAGAACAGAACGCATTTTAGCTGCCGACATACACTGTGTTTTTTTGTAACATGCTCCATGCTGAATTATGAGACATGCATTTAAATCTTGTGGTATGATAAATGGCAAGTATTAACCGCGTGACATGGAAAGTCTATTTGCTTTTTAATTGTGTCAAGCCGTTCAAAATTAGCTTATTTGCCCAAAAATTTCATGGAAACGGCCGTTGATCAGCGCTGGCATGCAGTTTAGCCATCAGCACCAAATTTGGTAGACTGTTCATTCGGGCTTAAGGTTCTTGAAAGGGAAGAAGCACTGACTGATTGGAATGCTTCTATGAGGTCAGAGGCAAGGATGTTTATTGGAATGATTCTGGTGGGTCAAGAAAGATCAGCTACATGACCTGGGGAATGATGGATGGGAAAGTGTATAAACTGTTCCAATGATACTGTCCAGGTGTGTGGATCTCCGCTAAAGAAGCACAGCAGTGAACATGAATGCTAAAGACACCTGCTGCCTTAATACTGGCGTACGTGGATGGTTAACAGTTCCCAAGGTTTAGAAAAGAACAAAGCGGAACATTCTGGAAAGGACATTAAATCATACATTCCTAAAAACACAGAGTCGTTGTAATGGAATCTCTTGCCAGACTGTCAAAATAGGCTGTAACCCTAATTGTTTTATGGGAAGGTCACATGCAAGACTTTTAAAGTAGAAACCAAACCCCTTAAGTGTACTTTTACGACGTAGATGACAAATAGAACTGTGCCTGGGGCCCATGAGTCTATTTTCTACGTCTTGTGTCTGCATCATAACTTCTGCTGGTGTCTTGACAGGTGCTGGAAAGCAGTTTTCACAGAGCAGAGTGGAGAGAAGATGAGCAGGAGGATTCGGAGGCTGGAGGCTCCCCAGCCACACCCCTTTAACCCCATCGCAAACACCCTCTTTCCCTCACACCCAGTCCTGCATGGCCTCCTGGGACCATCACTGCTCCACACTGATTAACATGCACTTTTCTCTCCAGATACATGAAGATCATTGTAGTTATTAGCATCTCCATCCCGCCCCTCTTTAAAGACCTTGCTATGCCTTGAAGCAGCTTCATTACTGATTGCATCATCTATGTCAAGCATGGATGACGTCCTGATGTTCAGGTTTAGTTTTGCAGTTTTAATGTAGTAAACGATTGAGTCGTACCAGGGGGGCTGAATATGCACTAGTCACTACTCAGACCAGTAGCACTGAAATTCACTATTCAAGTGATTTTGGAAGCCACAGAAAGCCCCCCATCATGCTAGGCTCCTGAGCCAAATTCTGGGATGCCATGATTATGCTCACAGAATCCTTCCTAGTGCTACTGATTGCCATATAAATCAAAGAAACCCATTTTTTTTTTTTGCATCTTTGCTGAAATTATGTACGGTACTCAATATACAATTTGTGATTGTTATGTGATCAGCAGCTTTTATGTAAACTGACTTGGCTCATAATCAGTTGAAGTAGAATATGAATTTAGCCAGCGTGCTAACGGAAGCGGCTCAAGGGTGGAAAGGCGCTTTAGAGGCTTGGGGTATCTGTCTTCCAGCTTTCGTAATACTGTGTGGTAGCCTGTCTTCTAACACCTCAGTTTTCCTGACCTTGGTATGCGTGAGTGACTAATAATCTAGTCCGGATACTGGTGCTGTATATTTTTGCTGGGGGGGTTATGTATGCGGAGCATTTAATAATAAACAGCCCTCCAGCCTCTTGCTGTTAGGAAATATTTGCACTTTTAGCAGTCCAGTTAATCAGTGCTTAGTTAATTCGAGGTGAAACCAACTTGGTAACATTCTGTTCTTTTATTATTTTTTTAAAATTTAACACAACTGACAGTAGCTATTTCTTCAAGCGTGTGAGCCAATCAAGCCAAACTGGAGATGTGTGTGCCTTTTCTCCCCCCCGCGAAGCCAATCCAGAGAGAGGCATGCCTTATTGACGGGTGCTCCAACCAATCGAGACTGACTCCAGAACTGTGATGGTTCGGTGCCTTTCCTTTTCGTTCTTCCACACAGTAGCCAATGGTGTTTCTACGTGATTACTCATGTTTTACATATTTACAAGGAGAATTCATATTTTATTTGAATTTTCCATGTGTTCTTCCCATGTGTCTGTTACTCCCCTAGTCCTCCTCCAGTGTTCAGATATTTGTCATTCATGTGCCTCTGTGAATTAAAATGCACAGTTATAGCATAATAGATGTGTATTGTCATTGCATGTATATGTATTAATTGCTTTGACTTTTTTTTTTCTTTAAGTCACGCATCTGAATTCTGCCAGTCTTTGTAACTCATTAAAGAGGCCACAGTCTACCACCGTGTGCTTGCCCGTGTGGTCTTCAGCGTGTGAGAATGTCCGTCACTAGCTTGTTGTGTCTGCATAGTTTCTGTTGTGGTCCGTGTGGTCTGCTGAGGCTGGTAATTCACATTGTTTGCTCCAACCACTGCAGTGATGCCTAGCAAGATTAGGTACATATTACCCATAGAATGTGGCCCTTGTTTAAAAACGTCAGTGGTCCCTAAAATAGGCCTGGGTGGGGGCAGGGGGCACATTTGGCATTTGGGACAGTTTGCGGACTGTTGTCTGCCATAAGTAGAAGACTGCATGAAATTTACTAACACATTTACAGCAGTTAACCTGTATAGGATGTTGATACTAAAATTAATATCAGCCCATCATTAATTAAAAAAAAAAACACAAATATGGTTTTTTATATTGATGGATTGTTCAACTAAACACAGGTTGGTTCATGTTCTTGTTTTGGATTTGATCCACGGGCCTTGGACCTTCAGGACAAAGGGATGCAGTTGCTTTAATTCAAAGGGCAGCAGTGATCCTGTTGCAAATCTCCATGGCCCTTTGGTGTGTTTACGCTTCAGGATGGAAGAAGCAGTGTGGGGATCGACATCAGTCACGCTCGGCACGTCTCTCCGGCTAAGCACAGCGGAGAGGGGACTGCAGTACCTATAAATGGGTCATATTCCCCTCCTGAATGTCATTGCAAAGTGTAATGTTCTCCGTTCAGTCCAGGTGCCTGACATATAACCTTGACTGAGGTTGGCGCAATAACAAGCTCTGGGGGGAGGGGTGTTGGTGGTCTATTTTACACGACGGGAAGAGAAACTTGGCTCTTGTTTGCTCTGATCTCACTGTTCCTTGGCCCAGATCACCCTGATGTGATTAATAAAAAACATCAGAAATACTGACTCCATCTACAAATGGTACACGATTTTTTTTTTCTGGTTTTTTAAATCATAGGAAAAGTAGCAGTCTATCCCGTAGCTAGGTCCTTAGGTAGTTAATGTTCTGAACATTTTGCATAACCTGGCTTCAAATGCTGTCATTTGGTAAATGTGCATAAAACCTTTTCATGGTGACGGAGGTCACAGGCTGGTGTCGTTTGAGGATTATATCACTCAGGATTCTGCCATGACGGTATATCAGGAAGGTACGGTTGAGACCTCAGTAGTGATTCTGCAAAACTGGTCCGAGGCTCCACTGAAGGGTCCCGTCGATTCCCGCACGAGCACCTTTTAGCCGGCGCCTCCCTTAACAGCCACAACCCGCTCAGCTGAATGAAACCGCAAACGTTTCCGGAAGGCACCACAGCATGGATCACGCTCGCGGCCTGTCATGGCCTTGCGCTCAGGGCGCCGTTCACTGTTTCGCACGACGCCCGTGTAGCTTGCACTTTCATTTCCACCCTCTGCTGGACGCCCCGGTAAAGCAGGAACAGGCAGGCTATATCAGCATGCTGATAGTGAGAACAGGCTGATATCCACAAGGCATTATGGGAAATTAACCGGCTTTCTGAAGCCACAGCGTGGTGTTTGCTCTCTGTGTATTTGTCTGTGAACCTCGCGGAGGGTGTCAACTCTCCACCATGTGCGTAAATACAGGAAGTGTCGAGTATGCGCAGTAGTGCTTCTGGAAAGGCTCTATGAAGGCTTATGTAACTGCAGCGTTATTGATTAAAAATAACTTGAGAGAAAAAACAAAAAAAAAACGTCGTATCCGTTCTCCTCCGGCGGCTCCGGATCTGCCTGCTCGTCCTCCCACGTGCTTCCATGCAAACTGGCCTCGTCCTCATTCCTGCCCACAGGTCCTGGAGAACTACAACAAGGGGAAGACGGCCCTGCTGTCGGCGGCCAAGATCATGGTGAGCCCCACGGAGGTGGACCTGAACCCTGACACGGTGCTGCTGGGGCCCCTGGTCTCAGAGCAGCCCACCCCCATCACCCAGCACCGCAGGAACAGCAGCGTCAGGTCGGTGTGGGAGGCGCTGCTAGGGTGCGTGACTGTCCCTTTTATACCTGTGTTTATCCCCATTGCGTCACTGTCTATGTGTGTCCATGTGTGATTAACCCCACACCCGCAGATTCTTGTGTGTTTATTTGGGTGGGGGTGTGTGTGTGTGTGTTATACATTTCATGTGTTACTGTCTGTTTTGGCTGTGTCACTATGTCTCTACTACATTTACTTGCAGAGTTGTTGATGTGCAGGTTTTGTTAAGTCACTAACGCTGCCCCTGTGCTCCCCCCCCCCTCCATCCTGATCCCAGTGCAGTCCTGTGCTCTTGTACCAGTAGATCTATTGTATGCTCAGGCAGTGACGATGACCTGCATCCCTCCTCTTCCTCCTACCCCGTATCTCCTCCCACCCCCCTACACCTTTTGCTTCCTGCCTGTCAATCTCGTCGTATCTTATCCTCCCGTCCATCGCCCATCCCGCTCTCCATCCCTGTCTGTTCTCTCATCTGCATTCCCTTCCTCTTACCTAATCCCTTCTTCTTCCTTCACCTCTGTCACCATCTCCTCGCCGCTAGGTCTTGCGCCCGCTCTGAGATCTCCCTGGACGGTTTTTCGGAGTGCTCCCCTCCCCCGGTGCCAGTGGTCCTGCAGGGGGTGCGGGAGCGGCTGGCCGTGGAGCTGCGAGACCACCGCGCCCCCCTGGCTGTGATGGAGAGCCTGTCGGACGCCGAGTCGCTCTACAGCCTGGATTCCCGGCGCTCCTCTGCAGCCTTGCGTGGCTCACCCAACCTTGGGGGGCTGCCCTTCCCCTTGGACACCCCCATCCCAGAGGAAAATCCCTCCCTCAGCTCCCGTACCGAGCTGCTGGCCGCTGACTGCCTCAGCCAGGCCAACCCTGTCCCAGACCTGGGAGAACATGGGCCCTACTCCACCCCCCCAGACTCTAGCCCCGCTCCTCCAGTCTACCACCGAATCTCCCCTGGCACTCCCAGCTACAACAACTTCTTCCCACCCAGAACCCTGACCCAAACTGTCATAGACAAGTCCTACCACCAGGGGGCGGCACACCCCTACTGTTCCTCTAACACGATTGGTGGGCCCTACTCTTCATCACCCACCCATGCAGGCCTGGCCGGTGAGGAGACAGCGGCGTTAGAGAACGAGAGGGCAGAGGCGCTTTCAAAGCCATCCACTTCCCTGCCTCCATTGCCCAACGGCGGCCCCAGCCAGACCGTGCTGGAGTTTGCCCAGTTCCTGGACTCTCTCTTCAAGCTGGACGGCAGCGCTTCACCCCCGCTGGATCTCTCGGACGGGGAGTCGGAGTCCGGTCGGGGCTCCTTCACGCAGGAGGAGCGGTCTGGAGACATGGTAGCGGTGGCGGAGCATCAGCTGCTTGCGCGTGCCACCCTGGAGCCCAACCTGGTGCCCAAGCCCCCGCGCACGTTCGCCGGCTCCGCCGACCCTTCGTCCGGCATCTCCCTGTCTCCCTCCATACCGCTGTCCTCTTCTGGGGAACTCAATGACCTCTCCCCGGGCGATGCTGTGCGAACTGCTGCATCTTCCCCATACGCCGGAGAAAAGACACTCTCATCCATAGTCTGACTCCCTTTCCCACTCTCTCTCCTTGTGTATCTCCATCTCCTCTCCCATTCATTCTTCCCTGTGCACCCCCTCTCATCCCCTATTCCTCAAACGGTTTGTCTGCACCCCCTGAATGGACCCCCCCCCCCCCCCCCACCCCGGCACAGACTCTGTCTCCACAGTTTGGGGAGGCATCTATCAGGACTCTCAATCGGTCAAGTGGACACAACCACTAGGTGCAAAAGTTCCTGTGAGGTGTTTTTTCCGCCAGTGCGGAAGGTGGGTTGGGACGCTGTGCTTGGCCTTCACGCCATTCGCTGACTGTGAGCCCCGCCCACTGCTCACACCAATGAGGTTTCAGCTGCTGGCCAATTCATTTAGTCCAAAAGAAAGCCTTATTGCTTGGCTGCTTTGCCCTTTACTTATACTCATGCACTTTTAGACTCCCCCCATACAGAGAGGTAACAGTGGACACAGTCAAAAATATCACCCAATAAATGTACCCCCCACCCCCCAACCTCAAAATGGTTACTTCCAGCTGGGATTGAGAGGGAAGAATATGGGACAAATTTAAAAACAAAAAGGATGAACATACGGATGGACAGAGAGGGGAGGGAGTGTTTACAGTCAATTCCTCAGGTTAACGACGAGACAATGGAGTGAAGAGCAGCTTGATCGGAGTAGCAACGATCCCATTATCAAAGTGTCATGATTTGAAAGGAAGACATTTTTTCCTAGGCAGCGATAGCTAATACGTGGGTGATATAATTGTTTGGTCTTTTCCCGGTTTGCTTGCATCTTGCGTTGTGAATTTTGCTTTATCGTGTTGAAAAGTGAAGGATGTCAGGTTACCATGGCGCCAGAACCGTTAGGAAACGCCCGTATCGCCCCTTCCTGTAAACGGATTCACACGCCGTAGCTTGTCCCACTTGCCAAATGTAAGTATATTATAGGATGTTGTGCGTGTTTTAGTTGTGCGGAAGGTAAGCATGCATGCGTTTAAGGCGGCGCTGTTTCCAAAGAGCAGCAGGGTCCATCCCGCCCCCCCACCCCGGTCCCGCCTCGGCCGTGTGACGCAGTTGCAGTAAGTGCTGGTGTTGGGGATCTGACTGCGCTGTGTGTGGACTGGACTAGCGTGAGGGTCAAGAGGCCGGTTCCAAAATGCTAATAATTCAACACTGCCGCGTGAACCCGACTGTCACACGTAGCTGATAGGGTCCAAATGTAGTAGTCGGTCCATTTTCTCGGTGTGCGTCCCACGTCCGCCACCAGGTACCCCTCTCAGCCGGGACAGCTAACAGAACTTTTCTGAAGGCCCTTTCTGTCCTGGAAGGGGGGGGGGGGGGCAGTTACCATGATAACAGCTCCGAATCAGCCGATCTTAAGTGTGTTCGAATTAGTGGATGGAAACTTAGTGTTTCCTTCTCTTTCGTCATTTTTCAGACTTAGGATTGAGAGCCGGCAGCTTCATATCTTCCTATTTATTAATGGTTTAATTGTTACTGGCATTTTTATACCGTTGGGTTTGCCTTTTTTATGGTGTGAATGGAGTGTTTTTAGGACCTTGGGTTTGTAGAAAGCAGCCCCCTCCAAAACAGAAAAAAAAAAAAACAGAAAAGAAGGGAATGGTTCTCTGTCTAAGTGAAAACATACAGGGCTGTGCAGTTGGTGCCCTTTGACACTGCCCTGTCGATCACGTCGTCGGGTAGAATCCACCCCTCCAATGAATTTCTGATGCCAGTCTTCGGTGTGGAGGAGCATGGCGAGTGTGCAGCGGTTACCACGGCAATCACACCTGTGTTTAACACAGTGGTTGTGACTCTACTGCTTTGTGGATTTATTTATATAATATATCTGTAAGAATGGTCTTGTTTCCAAACTATTGTATATAACACTAATGCCCGTAGGAGACCGTGTCGAAAAAGTACTGTCTTATGATCATTGCCATATTATAAATATATATCATATTTGACACACATCTATATATATATACATTATATATATTAAGAGAATGTGTATGAGAAACAAATCTATATAGTAAAAAGATATATGAGAGGTTTATGCAGAGATATTATGTAGAGAAGTCAATTATGTTTCTTCCATGTTTTTTTCTGATTTACATGCACCCCTAACCCTATTCCTGTCTGAGAATGAGAATCAAGAATGTACTTTACCAACCCCCACCAAGCACACTGGTCTGCCTGTAATAAATAAAAAAAAAACTCAATCTCAAAAGAAAAGGTTAAGAAAATCATTAATCGCCTACTTGTTAATTCTTTTCAGCTGCCCTTGTCACTTTAGCTGCTGAAAAATGGTTTCGCGCCCCTTGAGATACCGGGGGGTGTGACTTCGGATGGAAACGTCCGCATTCATTTCAGTGATGAATTTGCTGCCGATTCAAATGAGGTACAACCAGAACTACCCTGTGTATGAATTCAGTTATCTTCTGCAAAGTCTGGCTTTAACACCGCCAAACAGCTAAAGAAGGGCTTTGAACACACAAAAAAATGTGGAAATCTGCAGGTTTTCCCCCCACGGTGACATGAATTATATTTCTTTACTCTTCATCTAAACATTAAACTCCATATTTATGAATTTGGGCATTTTTATTGCTCACACTAACACACTCATCTCCACACACACATATGCACCCACCCACTCGTCACCACCCACGTTGCAGTGTCCCAGTAAGCCAGGCATACTGAAATGCTGCAAACCTCTCTACAGGAGAGGCACCAGAGCTGAAAAGCGAGACGCGAGCATCTTGTAAACACGGACGCTCCCTTCATACCGCTGACGTGGGAGAGCGTGGGGAAGGTGAGCCACACGCTTGCAGGGTCGAGAGGGGCCCCAGGAGAAGGTGGAAGACGCTGAAACAATGTGGTAGCTGGCTGGATCCGTGAAGGAGTTAAATCATACAGTTAATGTCAGTGAAGAATGCCGAATGCAGAGCTTTGGTTGGGAAGTACGCAAGTCCAGGAAGACGCCTGTGTCCAGGTGTGCAGCTTCACAATGCTACTTGTGGGCTAAGGTTCAGTTTTTTTGTACTGATCTTTCGTCTAAATTACTTGCTTCGGCCAAGAGGGTGAGTTTCATTTCCAGCCCCATCTGTATCCCTCAATCTGAGAATTATAGAACCTCAGGCAAGTCCCTGATATAATCTCACACGCGACCTCACAGTCCAGCGCCATGTATCTTGCTGGGAACCAACACTCTCACCAAGCATTAGGAGAGGTAGTTGTCCCTCAGTTTGTAGGCATATTGAGAAACTGCCAGGTAGTCATAGTGTCCTGGAAATTTCCCTGAGGTCATAGGACTGGAATATTTCCTAATGATTCAAGTGGGATGGAAATGGAAGTCTCATAAAGACCATAGTATATGGGACCTGTAAATTCTTTGATGATTGTTGCATTTTGGACTTGGATATTTCCTCATGTTCGTGTACAAGTTGGATCCAGTCTATTCTGCCCAGTTACATTTGCTGTTTCTGGCCACCCAATCAATGTTAATGATGCCAGCAGTATTGCTGCACCAGTATAATAAAATAAACCACAATAACTGCATAAATGATTTGGCTGGATCGTCCAGCTAAACTGTCCCAAACGTGCATAATTATTCAGTTTGCAGATAGATTTAAGTCCTAAACAAAGAATCAAACGGTGATGCTGAAGTACACATGCGCGTACACACACACACACTCACTCTCTCTCTCTCTCTGTCTCACACACACACACACACTCACTCTCTCTCTCTCTCTCTCTCTGTCTCACACACACAGCTAGAGCAGAATGAACTGCTTTAACCATCCCAGCTGTTTCATTGTCACACTTCGTCTCTATCTCTCTCTCTTGCGCGTCTGTGTCCTCCTAAACAATCCGAGCTGTGTAACCGAAAGAACAGATGCGTTGTTCAGAGCAAACAGGCAAGGAAAATGCGATGGAGAGAGAGAGAGAAGCAATCCAGCTGTGAGGGACAAGACAACCAAACAGCATCTCCCCCCCAAGGGAGCGGAGGTGGGTGGACAGAGCTGGAGTGGAAGGACACATACACAGGACCTGATTCAAACAAATCGTTTTCTTAGTTATACAACAATCTTCATTCATTTCAACTGCCCCAACTTATTTACGTGTATAATGATACGAAAACCCAATTTATTAAGAACCTATTGAGGATACAACCTAAGCAGGTGCTTAATAAATTGGGTTGCCACATCATTATAAACGTAAATAAGAACCCCCCGCCCCACCTCATATTCCTGGAAAAATAGCTGATAATATTCAATGGTTCAATAACGTACTTCAAACTTATACAAGCCAGTAAATTTCTGCACGCAAAGGCTTTATTTCACCGCAGTAATGAACAATGGTAATATGGTAATGGACAATGGTCCACTTAGATGTTCAATCTTCCGACCTGATAGAAAGCGACAAAGTGGCCTTCAATGACCAGTGTTTGGAGTTTTATAGGCCAATAATATTGTTTTACGCATTAATGATCACGTCATCATTTATTTCATCATAAAAACAATTAAATCACTGTATATACTGTATTGACTACGAGTCCATACAACATATTCAGCAATTTTTAAAATATTTTCGAAATAAACTTTGTATAAATAACTAATCATTTTCCGTTTGTCGCAGTCTGAAGCTGCGATAGTTATGTATCTGCAAGTAAAATAATAATATATAATCTACATATTTTAAACTCCATATTTGTCGCTTAATGACTATATGTGTAGCAAGTGATTTGTTACCATAAAATATTCATGTAATCAAGCATATTTTAGAAACGAATCAGATTGTATGGATAATTAATCTAAATGATTTAATATTGTTGTGATAGTAGAAAATGAAAAAGGATGTATTTCGGATAAATCGGCAAAATCTGCCAGGTTACCCAGTTGTCTGTATAGAGCACAACTGCCGCGTTATGCTTAAACACCTGTCGCAGTTTCTGTTGTGAAAATTACGATTAAAAAGGTACGCTTGATAAACTATTCGAACTGTTGATCGATGTAAAACTGACCACAGGGGTAAACGATGAAGGAGGGGGGTCAGTGACGCCAAAGTTCACGCTCGTGCTGTACATTGTTGCACTGGGCAGTCAATTTCTTATCCAGTAACATCATTAAACAGGGAAATGAGACTTTTAGTCATTAGGCAGAGCGTAGTAAAAGTGAGGCTGTTATAATGATACTAGGCTATAACCACTTTCAGTTGTAAAACCAGATACTTACTTTTAGTTGTCCTTAAGTGAACGGGGGCGTCTAATTGGGCATTTCAATATTACCAGCGCATAGGTTCAGGGCAGGATTTGTACATTTTAAAATGCTAGCTGGACGGAAGGACAAAGGGAAACTCCCAACTTTCCAGCAAGGACATTAGACGTAGGTTAGCATTTTAAGTATGTATTGAAAAAGAATAGCGCCCGTTACTTCGCTGAAAAGGGAGGGACGAAATCTTTTAGTGATACGTTTATTCAGGTGAGCGAAGATCCCCGGGAAAAAAAGCATCAAACGAGAAAGTCTGTGCAAACTCATTGGGATGCGTTTTCGCTGAAAGTCCCGATCGGCGCACATCTGCTCGTTTTGGAAGAGGAGACTTTCATGGCTTTTTCGAGGGGCACTCGGTAGGATGGACGTGGTTGATGAAACGGAAGCCTTGCGAAGATTTTTCGAAGGTAAGACTGAAAATCCGTGAATCGTATCTTATCTTTTGCAGCTATTATAATGGGTGTAATGTGTTGAAATGCACTTGAACCTAATGCGTTCCTTCCGTACCCGGAGAAAGGTGCCTTTAAGCAACTTTTTGGACTATAACAAAAATCGCATTTTCTCTTGCTGGGACCAGTAACATTTACCTGAAATTGCAAGTTCTTCCCTTAATCCAGAAGCACACATCAAACTATTCGATTAACTTAAAATTGATCGTATTTGAAAATTGATTCGACAACTGGAAGATTTCAAGCGTCCAATAAGACACTAAATACTATAAATAAATGGACAGATGGCCTGACAAGATCTAATAATTTAATCACAAAACATACATTTTGTGGCTGATGTATCATACCAGCGGCTAGTTTGAGTAGTGTTATACAGTTGAGTGGTTGTACAGTAATGTGCTCTGTGTTGTTTCTTATTGTTTCTTTTATATATATATGCC
>JAODJW010000007.1:14299377-14316724 GCA_026777045.1 Hyperopisus bebe
CAATTTTAGGGCATCACAGGCAACAAAGTTCCCACTGTTAGATGTGTATCAACAGAGGCCCGGTGCGTTTATGACACAGTGGAAAGGGAGTACAGGATAGGATGGAATTGGTGGTGCTGACTCTGTGTACCTCAGAACTCAAATAAAGAAAATGAAGACAAAGCTTTTGCCAATAAAGAGTAAATGCCGATAGATAATGCTTGGGGGACAAAAGGACAGTATCAACTTTTCAGGGGGGATAAGGATGGGGGGGCAGTGTTGGGGGAGGTGGTGGTAGTTTGAGGGAGCCAGGAGAGTCCGAAGGGAGGAAGGGGTGCAGGGTGGGGGTGCGGAGGGGGGTGCCCGAAAAGGAAGATAAATGATGTGTTTTGTAATAAGTGAAGCAAGGCTGGAATGTCAGGGCGAAAGATCCAACCCAGCTGAGCTTCCCAACCCATCTCCATGCCACCACTTTGCCACAATATAAAAACCTCCTCCTGATCCGAGATCCACTTTCATTTGTCCTTCACTTGATCTCAGCTCTATATGTGCTTGGGGAATTTTAAAAGGATCTGCCTTTCTGGATAGCTGAACAGCTTCATTACCATCCTCTCTCCAGTAATCTCCTCACCCCCAGTGGCTGTACTAGTTAACCTACTAGTGGCATTTATTCCATTATCTGGCTAATCCTGGCCAGTCTGCCCTGTACAACAAGCTCAAGGATGTCAGACGATGTCTGTGTCCATACCAACCACAGAGTTTCAGTGGCTCTCGCACCAAATAAATGTGACTGATTGAGACCTGTAATCAGTCATGCTTGTATAATGGGAATTTAGATGTGGTTCAGTGATATCGGACTTGGTACCTGTGATCAGATGGTGGCTGGTTCGAATCCTGGGTCTGGCAGACTGATTCGGCTGCTGGGCCCTTGACTAAGGCTTTTTGCCCCCAGTTAAAGGGGGGGGGGGGTGCACACTGGCTGACCCTGTGCTGTGCCCCCCACCCCCAAGCTTCCTCTCACCTGTTTCGTCGAGATTGGGTAGGCAAAGAGAGACCTTCTCCATGGGGGTGTTGCTGTTCTGTTCTTCTGCTGTCTACATGCTAGTTCAGTCCTTTGACATGCAGTTTCAAATAGCGCATTTACATTTTGTTCTAGTGCTATGGTTTGTAGTTACTGCTGAATTCATTCACAGCAGCTCCTGAGCCACTATAGCTGTATAAATATTTATGCTCCACAGAAAATATGAATCATTACATTTTTAAGTAGCTAAAACCACAGATACAGATTACAGGCTCCTGGTCATTATAAGCAGCGTCATTTACACCTAATGGTCATGTTAGATTATGTGAAACAATATTTTAGTTTTGGTATTTAGTAGAAACTTATTCTTTAGGTACTGTAGACACTGTAGAACTCTGCATTCAGGCAAATTACAGATAGGAATTGATTACTCTGTCCTGGAATAGACCTTGCTGACATTACCTTAGCTGTATGTGTATGAATTATGTTATCTTGAAATGAGCGTTTGTTGTGTTTTCTTCTGGGAATTAATTCTAGTTTGGCAGAACAGATGTCAAATCTCAGTTGGATAGTGTATTGCTGAGGAAATCATGTATAGAGAGAAGATCCCACAGGCCATCAGATTATTCAATTCCAGCACTGTATAATGCTGCCAGTCTCTTTTCACTTTGTACTATATTCTCACTAAATACTGTCAGTAACATAGACTGCTGCACTTGTCATTTTATTATATCGACAGCCACCTCACAATGATGCTGCTAACTGGGTTTTCTCACTATTTTTACAAGATCTGTTTTATTTATTCCTGGCTTATTCCTGTGTATTTATCTTATTTATTTACTTGTTTACCTATCTCCCCATTCCCTTCTGCTTATTTATATTCTTGTGGGAAACAAGTATTGTATGTGTGATGTTATGTGTGATTCTCTGAGCTTCACCACAAGCATTTCATAGTACGGATGAGTCGGCCATACTCTGCATATGACAAATAAAGACTTTAACTTGACAAAATCAAGATAAACCATAGCTGAGGACAGAAAGATAACTAAAACATTGTGTTTTCTAATCATTCTTATGCAGTTTTTGTACTTAATGTTTTATTGTGAAATTTTCTTGCATTGCTTAACGCAGGGGAGGCCAATCTTATCCGCAAAGGGCCAGTGTGTGTGCGGGTTTTCGCTGCAACTCCCTAATTATATTACTAATTAGAGGACTGATTGGCTGAGGAGTCCTCACACCTGGGTTTGAACAGCTGACCTACAGGTTATCCCAAAAACCTGCATACACACCGGCCCTTTGCGGATAAGATTGGCCACTCCTGGCTTAATGTGTATGCAGCTGATGTAAAGGGGGGAGTGAATATGGACCTGTAAGGAGGAGAGACAGCATGTGGGATGATGTGCAGAGGGGAGGACAGATGGCATGTGGAGATGATGTACAGAGAGGAGGAGAGACAGCATGTGGAGATGATGTGCAGAAGGGAGACAGACGGCATGTGGAGATGATGTACAGAGAGGAGGAGAGATGGCATGTGAAGATGATGTGCAGAGGGGAGGAGAGACAGCATGTGGAGATGATGTGCAGAGGGGAGGAGAGACAGCATGTGGAGATGATGTGCAGAGGGGAGGAGAGACGGCATGTGGAGATGATGTGCAGAGGGGAGGAGAGGCAGCATGTGGAGATTATGTGCAGAGGGAAGGAGAGACGGCATGTGGAGATGATGTGCAGAGGGGAGGAGAGATGGCATGTGGAGATGATGTGCAGAGGGGAGGAGAGACAGCATGTGGAGAAAATGTGCAGAGGGGAGGAGAGACAGCATGTGGAGATAATGTGCAGAGGGGAGGAGAGACAGCATGTGGAGATGATGTGCAGAGGATTACACTCATTTACTCATATAAAAGCTATCAGCTACTATTCACATTTATATTCATCAAGATCTAATACTTGCCATGTGCCACTTTTTGTCCTCTTCCTCCATTTCAGACCTGGATTGTTGCTCTTCCGGCATCTCATGCCTTGTATTCTGCATACTGTTTACTTTATTTCTCCCTTGCTTGTCTTATCCTCCAACTTCATTACTGTATGCCATGTCCTAAGTTCTCTATGTCGTCTTCCAGCTGTAATGTGTTATATCACACTGCACTTTGTTTGTGATGGTGGTGTAATCTGACAGTGCCAGGATGGATTATGAGACAACCTCCTATGTTTATTGGCATCACACAGTATGTAGCTGTGGTTTTCCAAAAGTGTTGAGCAAAGGAACTCTTTGTGCCAAATGAACTGTTTAATCTTTGGAAACTCCTCACCCCTGAGCCTTCACGCAGTTCATATTCTGCGCTAAGGGTTTTAAACTCATATTTCACCCTGACAAGCTTCTGTTCCCCTCTCTCTGTGTGAGATTGAAGCAACTTTAATAAGAGAAATGTCATTGTTTTATATAAAAGAGGTCCTTGAAAGCAGCTACCTGATACGTATGTTGTGTCAGCTTCCTTACACGTGTATGTGCCTGTGAGGGTCCCGTCAGATGATGCCTTGTCATAACCGACTCGCTAAGTACGGTGGAAAAGCAGTAGTTTGAGGCTAACCCGCTAGCATCACGTTTATGGCACAAATTAACATGTATGCTGAGGTCCTCTGTAGGTAGCACTGTCACGCCTCCAGGATTATGGGGGTAAGTATGTGAAGAGGGTTTCTGTGTTCTCTCTGTGGGTTTTCTTCGTACGTCAAAGATCGAGAAGGCGTGTTGTTCAGGTAAGTCTAAATTGCGGATTCAGTGTTATTGTCTGTACGTGTCTTGTGATAGATTGCTATCCTGTTCAGGGTTTATTTTATGCTCTAGGCTTCCTGGGATGTAATCACTGCTGGTGATTAAATAAACTGTTGCTCTAAATAAACTGTTGCACATCCATCCTTCTATCCATCTATCCATCCATCCCTCCATCACCTGTACCTGCTTAACCTATGAAGGCTCCTCGGTGTTTGGAGCCTATCCGGGAAGGTACAGGTTTCACCCAGAGAACCGTCACTCATGATTAGTTAATACATTTTTTGAGAAACATTAATATAAAGTAGTAGCGATATACAAATTAAGCATCTGTAGAATTTTATGATTACTCTTCTTGCCATATTCACTACTTTGGAAAACAGATATGTACTAGACAAAAAAATATTTAGCATATATATATATTTAGTAATATGTCATTTTCTCTACGCCTTAATTGGCATGGTTTGTATGGTGTTGTAGCTAGATCTCACTTTCAGTCCTCATAAAATCTTGCTTTTCTAAAACTGTGATTCATTTCCTCTTTTGTTAAAACAGTACTGTAAGTGTTGTGCATTTATTAAAAATTCATCTTTCCGCGAATAATTAATGCGCAAACTATTGTCAAAGGTGAAGATGGTTATAAATTCAAACTCTTGAGATCAAGTTAAAATCCATCCATCCATTCACTCACCCAGGGTTGGAAATTAAGCTCATCTGCTCACCCGAGGTGAGTAAATTTAGACTACGGGTGAGTACAAAACACTGAACACTAGACCACTAGAGGCGACACTTCACCTGAGGGGGCACAAGTAACTTCGTAATTCAGTTACGCCTCAAGTACAGATAACGAACAAATATAAAAATACATAACATGACTGATTAATAAAAATGGAATAAGAACATAAGTAACACTAATATACAAGTCTTTGCCTGTCAGTGTGTCTGTAAAGCAAAACCAGGGTGACAGATTGCAACATGCCAAATACCAAATGTAACTTTTCCCGGGAAGAACTGGGAATTTAATAAGATCATATGTTTTAAGGTAGAAACAAGTTTGGAGCAGGATCTCAGGGAGTCTGCGTTGGTTGCCCAGCCTCAGGAAGTTTCAGTCTGCCTGTTTTCTCGGGTTGGCATTATTTGGGAAATGGCAAAGAAAGACAAACTGTATCTTGACAAAAGTTGACCACGGTTCAGTTAAAGATAATTATACAGGCACAGATACACACGCTTGCATCGCACTTACCAAGCCACACACACACCCTCCGACACATCCACACACGCCAACATGCGCCTCAGATTCCTGACATTCCACGGCAGCCATTTAAACATCGAGTGGCAAATCTGAAGTCTGTCTTGTTCCAGGTCCCACTCTAGGCCTCCATTAGTGTGATATTGTGCAGACTGGATGAGAGTGAAAGAGAGGAGACAAGCTGGACTTAAGGGTGCCAGTGTGTGTGGGGGGAGATGGGGAGGGATGCAGGACAGAGGCAAAGAAACATTTATATCTTCGTGGGGACCGTTCATTTCTATCGGCTTAACCCTAATCCTGACTATGACAGCCTTAACGCGTTCCCAGCCCAAACCTTAACCATAAGTAACCACACAAAATGCAAGACATTTGCCCTTTTTAGTTTTTTTGATTGCAGTCGCAGATTTTGATAAAATTGAGTTTCCTCTTGTGGAGATCAGAAAAATGTCCCGACAAGGTTTTTATTACATTGTAGGACATTTAGTCCCCACAATGTCATATATACCTGTGCACAAAGATGTGCTTCCTCTGAAACAATTAAACGGTTTGAACTGCAGTATTATGACTCTGAGAACTTGATTGGGCCCCGACACTCCCGGTGTGCAGGTAGGATTGGCCAGTAGTGCATCGTTATACTGTAGCCACCGAATTCATTGGCTGGAATGCATTGTGTTTGCTCAGTCAGGTGTGTGCAACCTCTGTACACTCTGTACACCTTGTGAGTTCGCTGAAGGGCATGACGTACTGTGAGTGTTGGCAAAGCGTGGTGCTTTATTTAGTGTGATGCGCTGCTGGTTTTATGTCAGAAGCAATTAAGCCTGCATCAGTTTTATTTGATACTCCTTTATTTTATATCAGTCATATCAGAAGGAGGGAAATTTTAACTGCAACATGTTTTAACACACTTTGGGCAATTAAATAGCAGCAAAAAGGCCACCAATCACACATTGCCCATTATAGCATCGTTTGAATGTAGAATAGCAGTATTTAATTGTAGTTGGCATTGAAGTTATTGCACCTTACTGTTTTATCTTTTCTTGATTTGACATCAATGCCCAAGGCATTTAGATACCTAAACAAAACGGAAACAATCCCCGTCCCTTTTGCTGCATTGGCCAGTTTATCATTCAGCACATTCTGAACTTACTATGTAACAAAAACATTTTTAATTGGACCAAAATGGATATATGGGATGCTTTTATTGCGCGGTGTCAGGCGGCTGTTAGGGAGGCCTTTCTGAGGATACTTGTCAGGTAAACATCTTCCCCTCAGGGGGAAAAGTACATCGCTAGCAGGAGGATCCAGGAGACACATCACCTCCTCAGCACACAAGAAGGAAATATATACAATGTTAAAAAAACCTGATAAATACTAAAAGCTGCGTATTAAACTAGGAGTAATAAACAAAATGTATACATAAATGAGTACATTTTTTTTGTCTCCAAAGCAGCTCTAAACATTGGGTATTTTAAGAGTAAATAAACAATATTATGAAACTTATTGTACGTTTATTTTAGGACAGATTCCCAGTGATGGGTAATAAGTACAGAAAGCCAGAAATAGCTATTTGAGGCATCCCATGCCAGCGGAGGGGGAAGGCGGCTATGAACAGAAAATAGCTGGGAAAATAGAGGTGTCTTCAGTCTCCTTGCTGATGCCACAATCCTTTTCCTCTCTGCTATCCCTGATTCATTTCCCATTGGCCGGTTTCTCCTTTTTCATGCCCTAGTTTGCGTATCCTTTGGCCCAAAACCTGGCTCTCTGTGTTTTTTTAATAATCCTTAGCCTGGTCCAGCAGTGTTCATGGTGCTGGTGCGAGATGAAAGTAGCGTGTTATGGACTGGTACAGCCCTGTCTCATGATCACGGCATAATCCTCATTACAGCGCGCACACACACACACACATTCACAGGCTTGAATACACTCCACTTTATTCTAAAGCAGAGAGCTAACTGGGGACAAGATGTAAAAGACAGAAAGGGTTGATCATTTTATATATTTTGGTGAAGTTCAACATGCTGTGGTTACGATCAGGTAAACTTGGTGTCTGTTTCCATTTTTGTCTTCATTTCTGTGTCACTGTTTATAGTATCAGTAGAAATCTGTGTGTAAACAGGGTACAACTATCTTTAGTCCTGCCTCTATATGTGTCCCTTTCTTTGGTTCTGTGTCTGTCTACATTTCATATGTGAGTATTTATTGTACCTGTACACCATATTGAAATTATGTCTCTCGAAAAAACAGGACCATTTTAGTTGACTGAATATGTTCTGTGCACAGTACTGGATATTTGTGTGGTTAAGAGAGAATGTGAAATATGTTGTAGTTGGGGAGAGTTGTGAGTGAAACGTATGTATATGTAATGTACAGGAGCAAGACAAGCATGGGGCTAGAGAACAGCCAGGGTCTGTTTCTTACATTATGAAATGGGTCATGTCTGGCTTCAAGCAAACTTTGTTAACTATGGGATTGACCCGTGCTAGAGCTAAGTTTGGTACTGGAGGACTGTTGGAATAGCTGTTCGGACATTGCCTTGGCGGCCTCAAGGTCAAGGACTTCATTCCCGATCTTTATTCTTTCAAACGACTGCTAGTGAATAAGCTTTTCTGAGTGATTCTGCTGAGATAACCCGAAAGGTAGACGTGAGGTGTTTTTTTCTTGATCTTTTGCTCTGATCGGGTGATGTGGCAAGTTCTCGCAGCGCTGCGGTGACGAAGCATAACGTCTGTGTTTGCCATGTCTTTGTGTGAATGCAAATATAGGAAGGTGTCTGTTTCTAACTCTGTGTGTCTGTGTGCACACTGTGCTGTGTTTGCCATCTGATAACATGGCAGACTTTGCTCCACTCTGGTGTGGAAGCGGGTGAGCAGCATTAATTATTAACACAGCGACACAGATGCAAGGCCCATACACACTTGAACACTTACCTTATACACAAATTCCCCCACATGCAATTACATGCAATTTATTAAAATAGACCAAGCAGCTAAACAACACACTTTCATTATAAAAATCCTATAATAGCAGTGTGTGGAATGTCTTATATAGAAAGTTGCTGTAAAAATACAGTCAGTAATGTTGTTGATTAGTTGGACGAGAAGTTGTGAGTGAACGAGATGAATAGTTCAGATCAATAAGAGATGAATAGATCAATAAGTGAATTCGGAGAATTCACTTATTCTGAATCGCTTTTAGTAAAAATATCAAGTGTGTGGAATTAAAATGAACTCATACTCAGCTTAATGAGATTTTTTTCATAAATTATATTTGTCTAATTAAATGGTTTGATACCCAATATAAGGTTCAGCTGCAATCAGATTAAATGTGACCTGTAGGAAGCAGGAGGCTTATTAGGGTAAATATATTCCATCTTCTATTTTCTGGGGAATTACTTTTGAGTCGTAATTGCTCACTTGTTAATAAGACAGAACACCATTGTTTAAATGACCTTGCTCTTATTGGAATTTCCAGAATAATGCTACAGTCTCTAGAATACAATAGATGTAGGGCGGCATGGTGAGTGAGTTGCTCTTGTTGTTATAATATACCTCCTTGATTCTGTGTATGTGAGTAACCTGGGGTGCTCTGACCCCCCCCCATGCAAAAGTTCAATCACATGTATGTTGAACAGCAGACTTACATCCACACATATTCATGCCTGTGTGACTGTGATTGGCTAGAATTCATTCCAGGGTGTGTTCTGCCTTGCACTGTTAGCTGCCTAGGAACTGATTTGGACATCCTCAACCCTGATTGGATAAAACCTGATCAATAAACATCACATTCTTGCTGAATTAATATTGGAATTCTAGCAAGAGATTTGAACTAAAGAGTAGAAAGCGGAAGTAACCCAAACATGAGAGGCGGTGGTGTGTAGCTTCTCTGAACACAGACACATTAAACACTGTCACAGCTTTGTTGCTCTTTTTCTAAAGAGGATCTTAAAGGGGGCTTTATCCCTCCATCCATCCATCCATCCATCCATCCATCCATAATGGGTTTATCCAGTATAGAGTTGAGGAAACTTTACAGCCTACTGCAGGAAGCACAGGGCATGAGAAAGGGGACACATTGGGTGGGATGAGGCAATTAATTGTTATTATTGATACTTTTTTTAAACAATTTCATATCAGCTATTCGGACCTATGTATATAGTTCATATCGGTGTGATGTCATTAGTATGCGCATATACTGACGTTTCCCAGTGACGTCAAAAATTACTGTAAAGCAGCCCTTAGGTAAAATTAGGAGAAACTTTACCAGTGCAAATGGAAACTCATGAGCGTCCGTGTTGTCACTGTACATGACTGTATGAAATTTATATACTTTTTCTTTATTGTTTTGCGAAACAATACAACAATATAGCAAAAAGTATGATGAAAAATCTGCATGATTGCATGTTTATATAGTAACTTGCCCTGACTGATCCGTCGGTTCTGTATGATTTAAGTGTGCCTATATAAGATCTTCAGTGATATTGTAAAAAACGTCGAAGAATTGCAACATATAAACATTATGGAAATGTAGGTATATAATATCTTATTACTTCTAACCTGCTTAGAGCAAGAAATATAAAAATATGTTTTTTTAAATCAGTTTTTAACTGATTCTTTTTTGTATTTTTGTTATCTAGTAAATATTTGCTAACTGAAAAATAAATGGGCGGAATTCACAGTACAAATGTAAACATCACCATATTTCTGATTCAAGTAGGCTACATGTGTCAAGCGTAATTCTGTCACTCAGCGGAAAGTGGATATTTGAGAAATACTATAGCCAGCTAAATGCCTGTTACTTTACATAAATAGCTATCAAACAAACAAAGTAAATATTTTTTTCAGATATTATTAAACGATTGAATAGAAAATATTACACTTAGCCATCACGTTAAAAAAACGAAATAACTTTAAAAGCTGGAAGATCCAGAAAATGCGCTACACGATCGCATATTGTCCCCATTTTCCATAAATTCAGAGTTGTTCTGTCAGGTTTGGTATCTTGCCTAAATTCTGCGTTTATTCTTTTTCCAGTAGAATACTATCAATTATGTCTTGTATATTTGGTGCAATAATGTGACACTGCCCTCCAGTCTTTAGTAGTATCTTTCGGGAAATTTGCCCAAAAAGTCTCTCCATAAAACGAAATGCACCTTGCAGTAAACAGGCGTTAAATCCGTACGAAAATATGTAGTATTAAGCTATTTTCGTCACTTATGTGTTCCTTTAACAGGTGAACGTGTACTTAGGAATCCTCTCGACATACATATATGTTTAATGTCTTATTTTGTTTCTTTCTTATCTAAATGTCAACTGTTATTAGTATAGACTTAATAAATAATCGACTTATTACGTAGTCGGCATTGAATTATCACTGCAACAAAAAGTCATACAATGCTACAAATTACTTCCAGAAAACGGTTTCGTAGATTGTTATTGATTCTTTAAACCGGGAATACGGGCCTTTTACAAACAGAAATCCTTGTTAGTCAAATAGTTAACAGTCTAAATCAAAATAAAATGTACTTTAATGAGCCTATTTATTATTTAAAAAGTGGGGTAAGAAAGCTAACAAAGATCGTTTGCTGTCACTGCAGCTACGGTTAAACATTAAAGCGAGGGTTTTAAAGCAGTAAAAATAATTTTGCATGAAATTACGCATATTCGCTCAAATTCAATCCATGCATGTATTCGTATCATTCTTTAGTTCTAAAATTAACAACGAATAAGCCTGCGTGTCGGTGCTAGTGCGTTTAATATTTTAAATTGTGAAACAATTCATGTGAGCGATAAATCACGTGGAAAAATTAATAAATGGCGTTTTTATCGGAAATATCAGGAGGCATATTTAGTTATTTCTTGTGGTTGATATCTCATTGTTTGTATTTATTGATATTGATTTATTTAGGATCGTAATATAAAGGGAAATGGTAGGTAGCAAAATGTTGCTTTAATTATTCTGATTTTTTATGCTTGACAAAATTTTGATCAAGTGGAGATCGAGTGTGCAAAACCGACTGAAATCTTATTTTACTCATAGAGTTTGTATTGCGGCATAACTACGTAATATAGGCTACTCACCAATTAGTTTTCGATTACTTTAAAAATGTTGTGGTAAAACACTGAAAATATAAGATGTCATCTTATCACTAAGCTAGGTGTAAGTGCTTGCAAAGAACAACGCCTACAAGATACCCACACTGTCCTATTTGTGATTTTTAATTGCGAACGCACGGTTAGGAGCGAATGGTTGGAGCGCATTCCAAATTCGTAAGGTCAAAATGTAACCTTTTTAAAACTGTGGTCTGTGTAACTTGATTTATGAATATTTTCAATATGTGTAGTTAATTTGATTGTGTGTAACTTAGTTAATGGGTTCAGTACCAGGTATCCCGCTGAACCACGTAATCAATTTTCAGCATTTATTACAACGACAGGCGAAAGATTTCTTTCGATTTATTTCTAATGAAAACTAAAATACGTATTACTTATACAATACATGTCTTAAGATTTCTTTAGGATGTGCCCCTACAGTATATTGCATTTTTTACTATTTAATATCAGGTAAGGGGAATAGAACTAGTCAAGGAAAGTTGAAAAATGAATGATTTAAAAGTGATTTAAAGAAACATTTCCAAACAGCGTGGACTGAATCAGTGGGAATCAGATACTACACGCATGCATTTCTCTGTGTGCTTGTTCTGCGCTGGTACACTGCGTACATCCAGATGTGCTACTGTGTGTGTGTGTGTGTGTGTGTTGATGTGTGTGTCAGTGGCTCTGTGTGTGTGCGTGGGCGTGCATGTGTTTGTTTTACTTTGTCACATTCAAGACAAATCGGGCATTGAAAAGGTTGCCCACAACACTCTGACCCCTCACTGTCTCTCATAAGGGCAGTCTGTATCCAACTTGTGCTGACAATCAAAGCACTGTGAGCTGGCCCACACAGCTGGACGGAGGGAGAGAGAGAGAGTAAGACAGAGACAGAAGAAAGGAATGGTTGTCCATCCTTATTTTGATCAGCAAAGCACCTTTCAGATGTGAACTTGAAAATGCACCCTCTTATTTTATAGCACATTTATGCACGCCTCTTATGATCTCAGAGAGAAGTATCATGACTTTAAGTAACGTGTCATATCAGTCGATATCACCATAAACTGTCTTATGTCCATGCCTTAATATGTCATGTTTAAATGTCTTGCATATTTATATTCTGCTTATTGCTGTGACCAACGAGAAGGATATTTCATGTATGACACATACATCATACAGCTGAAGATGACAATAACTCTGACCTTGACTTAACTTTTAAATTGACTCTATTATTAGGGTTTTGGGTTATATATCGTACCAGTGTTCCTCATCTTTTAACTCTGCCACTCCTTGTCCCTCCCTCTCTCTCTCCTTCTTATCAGTCCTGGTAGCTCGTCTCAAACATTCTACCCATTTGGGTGGAGGAAACATCTGGATCTTGTTAAAGAGTGACCATGCCTGGCCCCTAATTTTTCCTTCGCTAGATCTCTCGCCCTAATGCATTCCTCCACGGCATCTTCTACAGGGCAACCTATTCTGCCATTGTTATGGATATGGCTGGTTAGCGATTAATTTAATTATCCACTTGGGTATTGAATCTGAGTCAGATCTGGAAGTGGATCAATGGCAACAGACAAAAAGCAACTACAAAGCTCTTAATCCAGGACTCTAGAATATGTAAGACTTAGCAGTGTGGTTAAGCCCGTTGTATTCTGTATTTCTGTATTTTAAACAGGAATGCTTGTGTATTACAGCCCCAGTGAACGAGAATTTATTGAGGGAGTCTTTTGTCAACACCTGCATAACAGTCTGGTAGTCTGCTAGTCAGTCCATCCATCCATAACCGCTCGTCCGTGGACGTCAGCAGCACCAGCCATGGAGATGGACACCCTCCGGTCCTGTTTGGTTGGACGGCATTTGCTGTAGAAGCTCCTGTGGGGAGCTGTGTGGACTGGACTAGAGCAAACTGCGACAACTTATTGGACAACTAGAAGACAAGGTTTCCTGTAACAAACTGCAAGGCACCTCAAAGATGGGAAGGAGTGTTCTGTACTTTACTATCTCTGCATTCTGGTTCATTGATGGGCTGGTCTGTAGAGATAAGCGGAGGTTAGATGATGATGATGAGGATGAGGATGATGATGATGACGCGAAAGGCACACTTGGTCAAACATCAAGGAATTTCCAAATCAGCGCTGTCCTAACCCTGATGCAGTGAAATGGACAAGGAAATAGAATTATTTTTCAAATTATTTAAGCAAGATGGAGGAAGGGGTGAAAAGAGACAGAAAGAAAGAGGCAGGCCGTTTCTCCAACACAAACACGTGGATTCTTAGCATTCCTAGCTAGATAGGAGCTTAATCTCTCCGAGGGGTGGGGGAGCATAGGGGCCCACCCAGTGTACCCCTCCAGCCTCCTGCCATGCTCTCTGCCTCTCTCTGTGCTGCCCCCCTCCCTCTGCCTGTTCAGACCATAATTCAGTTCTTATCCAGTTCTGTTTGACATTTACATTTTATCCAAAGCCACAGTGTGGTGTTTAACTGGGACAATTAAGCTTAAATGTAGCATATGTCCTTAATCACTCTGCCACCTGCTGCCACATGTTTTTATATATTAAGTGTGTAAGTTATAATGGTTTGTCTTGATACGTGTGACATTCCTATAGAGCTTGAAGCAAATACGAATTCTCTTATTGGCGTTTGTCAATAGGCAGGTTTAACTTTTGCTTTTTCCTTGGCCTGCGATGCTTTATGTGTCGTTCCGTGTTTGGTGGATGGTGGTTTTGTGTGTTCTCTGTGTGGTTGTTGGAGATTATATGGGAGACGAGTGGGTCATATGTTTAGGATTTTGGGAGATTTGCTTGAGAACGGAGAATAAAAGTAGAAGGAATGAGCTGTAGATGAGGGAGGGGAAGGAGGGATTACGCCCCCCTCCCCCCATGCCATAGAGACCTCCTTCCCAATTGCCACAGACTGACATATTTATTTGGGCCATTCCACAACAGGGGTACTTTAACTTACTAATATCTTCAGTGGTAGCTTGAAAGTATTCATACTATTGATGTTTTAAGTTTAATGTGTAATGAATACTTAATATAGTAGTACAATCAAGTTATTGGGAGTATATAGAGCCGAACATGTAGCAAAACTGTAAACTTGTATTAAAGCTCCAACATATAATATGTATGTATCTCAGTGTAAAAAGGAGTCTTTAAGTGTGAGATTTTCAGATAGCACTGTACTTCAATATAGCTCATTATACGACAGAAAAGGTTATATTTTTTATCCAAAATGGGGTCCAAACGTTGAACAAGAGGAGGAAACATCACCTTCTTTTGTTATGCTTGCCTGGATTGAAGCCAACAATGCCAATGGCAAAGTGGCTATAGTCTGGAGGACAAAACAGACGCAGAGCATTTGAAGTGGAGGCCCTACAAAGTCTGAGTAATAGGTACTAACTTATCCTATTGTCATAAAACTCACAAAACTCCTTTCTGATGGAACACATGCAAAGAGGCATCCATCCACCCACAGGTCACCTCCCTTCCCCCAAAGAAACAATCCTTTTAACAACCTCTTTCCCCATGCACACACACACGCACACTCGCACGCAGAAAGACATTCTCGTCTTCTAAAGTTCACACTGACCTGACTTTTATCGCACCAGTTTCACTCAGTACTTTCTGAGTGCACAGCTTGTTTCCTGACGCGGTGAAAATCCAAACATGGCGTTGGATCTTACAGATGTGCAGCTATTCGACCAATTACGCAGTACTTGTGAGAAGGAAATGCGAATGAAGAAGATAAGGGCAACATGGCAATAGCTGACACCTCAGGGGTGCCATGGATGCCTTTGCTCTGTAGGGCCTTTATGGCGATTGCTGGATTCAGTTTATCTACCATTTGTGCAGATTCAGGTCAATGCAGTTATCACACTGCAGTTATCACACTGCAGTTGACAGGGTCTGTAGGATTACCATGTACTGCATCCTGTTTAAGGATTCGTGTTTTTGTAGGAGTTACAGTTTTAGAACAGTTACGGTCTGTTTATGGCCGGTCATAATATATTTGGATTATAAAACCTGAAGATAACGGTTGCATCAGACAATAGTGCTGCACTGAGAAGCACCTGAATGGATGTGGCGTGATTGACACAAATATCGGGGGTGGAAAGTGACTTTGCAGGCTACAGCTTTGTACTTGTAATCAGAAGGTCGCCAGTTTGAGCCCCAGCAGAACGGTCTTATGTCTGTGGACCCTTCAGCCAGGCCTTTAACCCCCAACTCCAGGGCCTGCTGCATGCTGACTGACCCTCACTCTCACCTGTCTGTATCTCATGGAGAGCTAGATGGGGTAGGCAAAGAAAAGCATTCCAATGCACTTGTGCAAATTGCAACTAAAGGATCATTTCATTTAGCTATAACTTGGACACCTGTGTTTTAACAGCATACGTAACAGGATTTAAAATACTGCTGTGCGATAAAACAACACTCACAATAATGCGATGCTTGTTGTTCATTTTTTATCAGTAAATTAGTCAAATATTCTTTGCTTACTCAGCTGATATACTTTTTTAGGCAAAATGGAAATTGTAGTATGATACAGACTGACTTCAGAGTTAAGTGGAATATCCAGTGTGGTAAAATTACTGGTTAATAATTATTATTACTGGTTAGTATCTTGACTTAAGTCTCTTCAATCCTGCTCCCGCCGACCCGCAGTTTATCCTGCTGGCTAATTGATTAGTGAAACTATTTCCAATTTGCTGATCTGACTAATGTAATTGTAAGAGGTTTTCGTTGCAGTTTTTTGTAGATGCTTAGAAAAAAATACATAAGAACTGCAACCTGTGGTTCATATGAAATGTGAGGATTTTATTTCTTATTTGTGTTGGGGGGGGGCTTAAATGTCAAAAAGAGCATAAATTTATCAACTTAATCAACCTGAAAAAACATGACTTAACCGCTGCCTGTTCTCTAATGCTAACACAAAGGGTGAGGTGAGGTGTAATATAATAAAGTGTGTTTTTCTACTTCATAGAGACATGTGGGCTTGGGGAGAATAGAGGAATTGTTCCCGGGTTCACATAGTTGTGTTTGTGTGATTGGTTTTGTTTCTATAACTCCATTATGTTTCCTCGACGTTTGTGCTCACTGTTGCGACACAAAAGTGCTTTCACTGTCAGCGCTCCCTGTCCCCCCCGCCAGGATGCACACACTCACGCCTCTGTCTCTGCTCTGTCCTCCCATTGTGTTTTTCGCTTCCTATTGGGATGTCCAGTATGTCTGCTAGCATAGGGAACTGGGGGAGTTCGGCTGCTTCTGTAGTATGAGTGTCAGTCCCGGCAGTAAAGGTTGGTGTGGTCAGTCTTCATTCTCCTTTAATGGGCGTGTGCTCAGTGCTCCGCCTCCCTCACTGGCAGTGAGCAGGTCTTCATCCTCGATTTGCAGTCTTCATCGCTGATTTTGAGTTCCTTTGTGGACTGATGGCTCTCTTACTGATAGCGAGCGCAGTATTCAGCCTTCAAGTCTTGGGTCTTTGGCTCAGTTTTCAACCACTTTCTCTGCCTCGCTCTCACCTTCCCAGCTTATCGTACAGGACTGGAAAGCTGGACAAGGATCCTCATAGGCAGTGGATATTTTAAAGCTAAATGTAATATTACAAAATGTTGCTTCACCTCATTTCCAGAGAGTTTCGAAATGAAAAGACCCTTCGTATACCGCTTTACTATAAGGAGAAAAAAAATGAACGAACGAAACAAACGTAAACATAATTATCCATGCAGCGTGAACACCTCTTCATCACAGAATTATCATCACATTCCCCAAGCTGTTTGCACCAGACATTCGGTTGTCTCGCCGTCTTTATTTGTCTACATGTTTATTTATTATTTGCACATCTTATTTCTATTCTGCTACCTCTGTTTAACCTGTTTAATTGGTATATCATTCCCCCACCTCCAACAGAAATTCCTTGTATACTTTTTGTACTCAGGGAATAAAGATTCTGCTTCTGACGTGATCATGATCACTTCATCATCGTGAGTCACAGATGAGGGTCAAGCCAATCTAAGGGGAGAGTCAAACACCAGTAAAAGTGATAAGATAATATAAAGTATCCAATTAAAGAAGAGCATGTGAGCTGGTCTTTACTACAATTACATTAAAGACACAAAACAATTGGAAAGAAAATTAAGTCTCCTTAAGCTGTGAATGGCCTTTAATTTTAAGCAGAGGTGGACATTTCAGGTCCAGAAAGTAAAAATCCAAACCAGGATTTTGTTTCAACCAACCAATTGAGAACAAT
>JAODJW010000007.1:14316824-14328913 GCA_026777045.1 Hyperopisus bebe
ATAGTCAACTGGTTGGTTGAAACAAAATCCTGGTTTGGATTTTTACTTTCTGGACCTGAAATGTCCGCCTCTGATTTTAAGGTCTGCTATTTTTGTCCGGTAAAAAAAGAAATGCTGTCATATCATTTCAGGAGTTAAGGTGTGTAATTTAAGCAGCCCATATCTCACAGCCCTTGCGCTGGATCTATGGGAGGTAATCTGTCTACCTGGCAACTCTGGGCAGCCAAGAATTGGTTTTTCTATCAGTAAAATTTATTTCATGGTCATTTGTAAGCTTGGTGCATCAGTTTCCTGCTAACTGCAGTAAGATAACCCCACACTGCAGGGTTTGAAGTTTAAGTGTCTTTGTCATTAAGATTAATTATTTTATATGGAATTGGGCTACCATGTTCATAAACTGCAGTAGTAGTTTATGAATCTAAATAATTTAATATGTATGATATGATGTTGTGGAAAATGCTTTTCTGGTCTTAGCTGGTTTGTGAGGTCAAACCTTGGCAATAATGTGAACCTGCATTCTCCATTTTTTTTTCTCCAACTTCCAGGCCATGATATCAACAGCTCCTTGGAGCCGGCTAACATTGACACAAGTATCTTGGAGGAGTATATCAGCAAGGAAGACGACAGCTCTGACATGTGGGCACCGCATAGTTACATGACACATGCCTGGCAGACATGGGAACACACCTGAAAGACCCAGGCACACGTGGGCACATGGCTGGCAGACATGGGTACACACCTGACAGACCCAGGCACACGACTGGCAGACATGGGTACACACCTGACAGACCCAGGCACACGTGGGCACACGACTGGCAGACATGGGTACACACCTGACAGACCCAGACACAAGTGGGCACATGGCTGGCAGACATGGGTACACACCTGACAGACCCAGGCACAAGTGGGCACATGGCTGGCAGACATGGGTACACACCTGACAGACCCAGGCACACGTGGGCACATGGCTGGCAGACATGGGAACACACCTGACAGACCCAGGCACACGTGGGCACATGGCTGGCAGACATGGGTACACGCCTGACAGACCCAGGCACACGTGGGCACATGGCTGGCAGACATTTACTCAGTCGCAAATGCTGAGCACATCGGTGAAACACCATTTAAAATAAAATTTCAGCTGGCAAGGGCATTGTAATCACGGTACATTTTAGAATCTGGGTTAGATCTTCAATTCAGTTCAATAGTAGTAGCTGATGAATGTCACCTGTCAGAGTCTGACCTGCTCCCCGTGTGACTCTCACCCCCAGATGTTTCTCTGAGGTCCAGGGAGGCTCTGGCCCCAGCTTCTCCTCCCCCCAGCCCGGGGTCTCCTCAGGGGGAGTGACATGTGATGTGAGCCCCCACGCACCCCTGCGCCCGGGCGTCCAGCCGCCCCTGCCCCCACTCTGCCAGACCTCTTACCCCACAGCTCCATCACTAGGAGGGCATCGACACAGCTACCCCTACCTGGGGCAGCAACCACAGCAGCTTCAGCAGTCCCACGTCAAGACAGAGCACAGGGGCCACTACGCCTCTGGGTGAGCCGGGAGGATGGGGGCCCACAGCCAGGGAAAGACAGGCAGGCTTAGAGAGCAGCTAGGAGTGGTGAAGAGGAGGGTGATAGAAAGGGCTCACTGAGAACAAACACATATGTCGGCCTGTGGTGAGGGCAGAACATTGTCTAAGATAAAAATGTAGGTGTAGCTGGTAGGTGATGCTTGGACCAGTGGTGAAGTTAGTATCATGACTAGACCAATAATGAAATTAATACTGAATCGGGAGTGGTAATGAAGTACCGTGTCTCGTCTGCTGGGGACATTTGTTCCATTAATGGACAGGAGATGATCTGGTCAAAAATGTGTTGACGAGTCACCTCACATTGTGCTACAGTTGTAAATGGGTCATTTGATTAAATGCAGTACTTTGGCCATCCATCTTACAGTCAGTGGAGCTGAAACTCGAACCTGGCAGCTTGTCCAGGATGTACCCCAGCATTATTCTCTATGCTTACCGCCTCACCCCCATGGGCCTGACCAAGATAAGCCTTTAGAGGATGGATGGATTGATGGATGAGGATAGGTTTATGTCTATCATGATGTTTGGTTCTATCCCTCATATTGGTACAGCTGTGCATACTTTCAGTTAGTAAGATACATGCAGGGTGTAGCCCACAGCTACTAAAAATCCAAATTACATGTCAAAGTTCTGGTTCTGCCGAGTTGAAATCTGGAAAAACCCGGATGCTGGTGTTTTGGCGTTGAGGTGTGCAATCACCCTTTTTGTATCCGGACAAGGTGGATAAGCTCACCTTGTATAACCTGCGTAAGTAAACTTCATTCTGTAAAGAGGAGTAAAGAATGGAGACTGAAGGAAGGTGAAGTGGCAGGTTTGTGCCAGTGCCAGAGATACGTATTGTACAAGGACAGATGTACGTAGTTAATTATACAAAGACTGGCGCATGCATGGACAGAATCAAAGAATACACCAGATTACTTTATCATTTGCCTTTTATTGTTACAGAACATTACCTGAGTCCCCACCAGACTCCAGCTCAGAACCGTACTCCCCCCAGCAAGTGAATGGTAAGGTCCTTCCACTCACGTGTATCACTGTTGAAGCCTACCATTACAGAAGTTAAGGGGGGGAACCAGTCTTTTGTTTTATTTTGGGCGGGGCTGGTTTTGTTATGAAGAGAAGGAGTGAGAAAGGGAACCGCGGAGAGCAATCAAATATCAGACTGCAAACATAGACTGTGCAGAGAAACACACCTGAAGAGGCACAGAAGGAGAGAATGAGAAAACTGGGGAGAGAAGGGGAGGCCGAGCAAAGCGTGAGATACGCCACAGTGTCTTGAAAACTTTAATTATATCGTTGATAATGTCAACTAGAGACTGAGAGACAGAACTGGGAGGCAATAACGGAATAGAGTGAAAATAGGAACTTCAAGGTGAGAAGGAGAAAGTGTTCCACCAAACAGAGGTGAAGCAAGGGATGATGCCTCAGCTTATACGTACACTGTGGAGATTATAAAAAACAAAGGCAGGAACAGTGGAGATTAAGCAAAGGCTGTAGGATCAGGAGAGTATAGACGGGAGAGGAGCATGACACGCCTGGGCCACAGTGAGAGCGCGAGAGTCTGATGCAGCCCACCAATCCAGGTAGGGAATTTTGGTCTCGGCCCAATCAGCTGTCTCCCTATTACCGTCCATTCATTTGGTGCTCTTAATGCTTCCAGGGGAAATGGGCTGTCACATGGTGGATTAATGGGTACGCTAAGTCAATACGGTGTCAGGCACTGCGGGTGCCAGGTGGCATGGGCGTCATTTTTCAATTTACCATGAGTAAAATGAAGCTTTTGGAAGTAATAGGGCTGGGACCTATGATTAAAACTGATTAACTGTATTGGATGTTTCGCAGGAAATAAGTTCGTGATTTGTTAAATGTTTTGATAAATATTTTGTCCTGCTCTGTTTTGTGTTTTGTACTCTTTAAACTATTATGAATCCTTCTTTAATCCAAGTTACCCATAGTGTGGGCTGCTATATTCAGGTGTATTAGAGAAATAAGTTGAGGTATTTTCCTACCAAAGAGTAAGGTGTGGAGGTTTCTAATCTGATTGTCAGAGATCCAGGGGGAAACAATAGAGAGTGCCATTAGTGTGGAAAGAGGAAACATGGGTAATAGTTGCCAAAAAAAAAAGTACAGGGGAGATGAATAGACAGAGATGAAAGAGACGTTATGAACATTCTCTGTGTTAGATAGGTAATGCCTGTGGTTTCTTAGGCGACTCTCTCTCATTAGACCTCCACAACAGAAATGCTCATGTGTGAAAGTCTGAACACCGTACAACCCAATCAATAACTCAGGAAAAAAAGCCTATATTTAATGACTTGTGTTGACTTCAATCCCCTAGTGCTCAACATGAAGTTATGCCCTTGAGTGCAGCATTACATTTATGACTGTATTACCGGTTTTTCTGTTCTGTTTTCCCCACATTGTGAGGATGTGCCACATCCAGGTAATTGTAATCCAGGTAAACATGGAGTAGCGCGGTTTTTGTAGGCCATGCTGTAACCTTCACAAGCCCGTTACACACGGTGTGTCCTCTCTTTGTCTCCCAGACCCTCACCTGCTCAGCAAGATGACTCCTGAGAACATGTGTCACATCTCCCCTCCGCTACCACAGCCACACTACTCTGGCCTGCAGCGAGACATGTACCTGAAACAGGAGCCAATGATATCGCAGTACCCACCTGGGCCGGCCATGTGCACGGGGGGTGGGGATATCCAGCAGAGCCAAATGCTCCATCAGCTGCTGCAGCTTCCTCAAGGACAGGAGTGAGTCTGTGTGTGTGTGTGTGTGTGTGTGCGAGTGGGTTTACCTATCCTTATAGGGACATAATGTCCCCATAACGTGATAAATGTCCGTTTTTTTCCCTTATGGGAACCAGTTTCCTGGTCCCCATAAGGGAAAACTCTATTTTATAAAAATTGGTGACTGCTATGAAAAAACTAAAAATGCGAAAACTCTTGTATTTTGTTAGGTTACTTATGGTTATGGTTAGGGCAGGGTGGGGGTTAAGGTTGTCATAGTTAGCATTAGCATTTTTCCCATTGAAATGAATGAGCGGTCCCCATAAGGATATGTTTACCCTACATGTGTGTGTGTGTGGGTTATGTATATATTGCATTGTGGAGACGAAATTTCCTCACAATATAATAAAAATCTTTTATTTAGATGTCGTAGAGACCAATTTTTCGGTCCCTTCAAGAGGAAACCACCTTTTATAAAAATCCGTGCCTACAATCAAAAAACTAAAAGTGTCAAAAGTGTAGTATTTTGTTTGGTTGCTTATGGTTAAGGTTAGGGCTGGGTAGGGGTTGTCATTGTTGAGTTTTTCCCACAGAAATGAATGCATATGGATACAAACATGTGTGTGTGTTTGTCTGTGTTTGTGTCGTTGGAGGTGGGGCTGGAATAAAAGACTCTCCGTTTGGAGCGTGGCTGTGGGTTTATGCTTATTTGGTAGATTTACTTGCTTTAACTATACTCTACTCCAGTATACTTTCTTGCTCCACCTGATATGCCAAGCATAGATGTAATCACATGTCCTACACAAAGCAGTAAACTGGAAGCTAATTGGAGGTAGATACAGCCAATAAAACATAATAATGTAAATAAAATTAAAATGGCATTTTAGGTTGTCCCTTCTGTTGATCACCAAGTTTCATTTAACTGAACAGCAGTTATTGCTTTAAAATCATATCTATAGATTTAGTATACATCAATGGTGTGTGTGACCCCCCTCCCCACCCCCCCAGGGAGAAATGCTGAAACATAAGTACGGCCCAATATGAAAATGAGAGATTGTCTGGACAGCAATTAAAGGGTTTGTCTGGGCTGGATCGAATTAAAGAGATCAGGGGGATTTAAGCACGATGCTTGGAGCGAGGCATCTCCTAGGTTGGACATATCAGGAGTTTGTTTAGGGGGATATGAGGTCGACTGTAAGAGATGGGAGCGTCCAGGAAGGCAAGGCAGGTGGATGGCTGTGTAAGGAATAGAGGAAAGGTGAAGATACAGTAGGCGGAGCTGGTGTTATAATGCTGCATTATGTTAGTTACATGTATGACATATCCTGATAACACTTTACATTAACTGCACCTTCATAATGCATTCATTAAGCATTCACAGAACATTCAGTGCAACTTAATAATGCGCCTTCATAATGCGTTCATAGAACATGCGCGAATAGCATGTAAGTATACATTAACATCTATTAATAACAATAATATAATGTTTATTATCATGTAATGTTTGCTATTATTGTATACTACAGCTGTTAAAGTATGTTAGGATCTTAAGCTATACTTAGATGCTGCTTATGAATGTTATATGAATGCTTTATAAAGGTATTATGAAGGTGTACTTAATGTAAAGCATTGCCCATATCAGACACTGTACTGCACTGATCACACTGTAAACACCGACGTGCTTCTCTCTTTGTGTGCAGTGCCATTCCCGGTCACCAGGCCAAAAAGAGGAAGCACTCTGACTCCCCTCCAAGCACCCTCAACGCGCAGATGCTCAGTGGTATCATCAAGCAAGAACCAGGTAAACAAATAGGACACAAACATTTGCATTTTTATCTTTTTAGGGACAATCTTCTGTGATGGGCTGGGGCCCCATCCTGGGTTATTCCCTGTCTTGCACCCATAGCTTCCGGGATAATCTACGGACCCCTGAGACCCTGCACTGGACAAGTGGGTATAGAAAATGGATGCACGGATGGATGGATAGGGACTTTTGATTATTTGAATGATGATTTATGAGGATTTATAATGTGTAAGGATGTATAAGGATTCATAACAAGTAACAATAAAAAAATAATCAGTAAAATGTTCTGGAACTTTTTATGGGTGCATTTGCTCGTACACACAAATATAGGTAAAAATGTACCCACACTAGATGTAGTGGTATCACGTCCTGGGTGTCTGCCTGCCCTTTCATGAGCTCAGTGCTTCCTGTGATAGGTATTAAGCTCTCCATTGCCCTTTATTGACCAAGGGGTTTTTGGAAAATGAAGCAATGAATAAATGTACGCATACAACAATTGTTTTGCATAGCACATTTTTTCACAAATTATGTCTCAGCTTATACAAAGCATAGCAGCAGTAAGGGGCAGCGTGTGGCTCAGTGGGCTAAGCCGTGTGTCTGTAATCACAAGGTTGCTGGGTCAATCCCAGCCTCAGCATGTCTGCGGGTCCTTGAGCAAGGCCCTTAACCCCCAGCTCCCTGGGCGCCCCAACAGGTGGCTGTCCTTTGCGGACTAAGAGCAAGTTGAGGGAGGCGTGAAAAAAAAAGAATTTCCCCATGTGGGTTAATAAAGTATCTATTATTATTATTAGCTCAGTGTATCATTCATGGGGCCGACGTGGAGCTCAGATCAGGACTCTTGATCGGAAAGTCGCTAGTTGAGATCCTTGGGCCAGCAGACTTACGCTGCCATTGGGCCCTTGAGCGAGGCCCTTATCCCCCAGCTCCAGTGGCGCTGCACTGGCTGACCCTGCACTGTGCCTCCCCAGGCTTGCCCTCGCCTGTCTGTGTGTCTCATGGAGAGTAAAATGGGGCAGGGTAAAAGGAGAATTTCCCCACCAGAATGAATAATGTTATCACAATCCTATTCTCACTGTATATCACAAGATATACAGGTATACAATGTATCTAATGAACATGCTCTTTCTACTTGTCTGTTCAGGGTTGATCCAGGATGCAGAGAATTCCTACCTGGACCCTAATTACCAGTGCATCAAGTGGCAGCCCCACCAGCAGAACAAATGGACTCAACTGTATGATGCCAACTGCAAGGAGCTGTGAGTGTCTGTGTTTTTGTGTCACTGTGGGCCTGCCTCATCCCCATGGCTGTGTGCAGTGTCACTGCGGGCCTGCCTCATCCCCATGGCTGTGTGCTGTGTAACTGCAGGCCTGCCTCATCCCCATGGCTGTGTGCAGTGTCACTGCAGGCCTGAATCATCCCCATGGCTGTCTGCAATGTCACTGCGGGCCTGCCTCATCCCCATGGCTGTGTGCAGTGTCACTGCAGGCCTGAATCATCCCCATGGCTGTTTGCAGTGTCACTGCAGGCCTGCCTCATCCCCATGGCTGTGTGCAATGTCACTGCGGGCCTGAATCATCCCCATGGCTGTGTGCAATATCACTGCAGGCCTGCCTCATCACTATGTCTGTCTGTGTTTCTGGGTGTCAGACAGCTAGTGGCTTCAGGGATTCCAGAGGCTTCCAGAGGTTTTTAAAATGTTTGCTGTGTGTTCACACTATTTTTAGCAACCTACTGTATCAACCTATCACCTGTCACCCTGTTACCTTACAATGGGATGTGATTGTTAAGGTGATGGACTGATTGAGTTACTGATGTGAAGTCACTTGCCCAGTTTGTTGCTCTGTTAAAATTGACCAAACAAGGGAAATGAAATATGGCATTTGCCGTAGGCTTGTCATATATTTTTTAATGATTATGTTATTCCCTTGTGCGTTGTGACACCAATGTTAAAGTCACTAGAAATAAATTGAATCTGCAAAAACACGTGAAAGGAAGTGAGTGAATTAGAGTTTGGTAGGATTATTAAAAAGGTCAAATATCAAAGGGTTTAGCGAGTATTTTGGTCAGATAGACCAAATGGTTACCAATCTGCGCTATCAGAAACATTATTTAACTTTTATTTAACCAGGTTAGTAAATTGAGAACAATCTGGCAATGAAGTAAAAGATTACAGCAGAATATCACAAACATTACACAATGAACAAAAGGCACATATCTCAAATATACTAACGAGCAAGTGTATATACATAGAAAAAAAATGTACAGTGTTCACAAAGCATCATTCAAAAATGGCAGATGCAAGTGTTTGATTTAAGGGTATGGATTTTCTTTTTTAAGGTTGCCATGGAAACTGAATTGTTGTAACATGTCAATCGTTTAGTGCTACAAATTGGAATGAATAGGTTCCCAGAGTATAGCTTATGATGAAGAATTAATTAGATTAATAATTAGACAACATTTCTTTTGTTATAAGAAGCTATGACATTTGTAATAGAAATTCCAGGAGATCGTAATGAATTTTACCTTGCAATCAAGCCAGAAACACCCTAATTAGAGCAGATACGTGACCTATTTCCAGACTGCTACAGGTATTTCCGGATAGTTAGGAATAAAATATTTAAAAGTTCTAGTCTTAGAGACAAGATGAGAGAGGGCATGGCAAAAATTCCTAAAGCTTTATTGTAAGTTGCCCATGACGTATGTCAGGGCAGGGCTGACAGAGTGAGAAATAGTGTCATGAAGACGGATCGAGACGCTGATCCGTGGCAGATCTTTGGTAAATGGTCATTTCACTGTGGGGGCACCACCCTTTAACAGCACAAAAAACGGACCCAGCCTTCAACATTAAGCAAAGCAACACAAACGTGCCTTTAGTTTTTATGGGAGTCTCTGAAAGCTTGTGGAACTTATCCTGCAGAATGATGTTTCAGTTTGACTTCAGTTGACAAGATATGGAGCAAAAAAAAACAATGTATACAATGTTTACAAATGAGAATAAGAATTATGTAATCTTTTTTAAAAAGCACAACTGGCAAAACTGTTAAAATAAAGAGATAAGCATTTGTCCTGTTTATGTAACATGTTCTAAAATTCTTAGAGACTGCTGATAAGAAACGGAGAATGAACAAAAGTGGTGTAAGGCATGGAAATGGGTTTTCAGGGGGCAGTTAAAAAAAGCGGGGGGTTTTGGGGGTGGGGGGAGGCCTCTGAATTCCAGAGAGGTGAGCTATGCGTGGGAGAGAGCAGGAGTACACTTTCGGTCGAGAGGGTGAGGTGGACAGAGGATTTATTAGCACCTATTGCTGTATGTCAGTTCTGGAAACTGCGCGACAGATAAGGTTGAGCAGCCAACAGGAGAGAAGGCAGCTTGGCAGGACAACTGTGAAACATTTTCTTCATCATTATATCTGCATGGCTCATGATCACACAGCGGGTGAATCAGATCTATATTTAAAGAAACTCTGACACCCAGAAAATGGCATTTTTTTGAAGGTACGGATGATTTCAGGCGCTGGGACGCGTTCCTCAGCCTAGCTCTGGACATCACAGCTGGGATCTTATAGTAGAACGGCTGTTAACGGGATCTAAGGTGCCGAAAAAGTGGAGCACCACAAAAGCCATGATATGACGTCATTTTCTCTCTCTCCTCTGCTCGTAGGCCAATGCCCACCTATCGCGTCGACGCTGACAAGGGCTTTAACTTCTCAGTGCCAGATGATGCCTTTGTGTGCCAGAAGAAGAACCACTTCCAGGTCACAGTGTACATCGGCATGTTGGGTGATCCTAAATATGTCAAGACCAGTGAGGGTCTGCAGCCTATAGACTGCTTCTACCTCAAACTCAACGGAGTGAAGGTAGCTGTCCGTGGTTACCCTCGCACACTTCGCGTACAATCTGTTACACTGACTTATACTCTGAAATACTCGCCCGACTCTGTGCCTGTAGACCCATATATTGGCTCACTGGAACACAAAGACACAAGATGCTCTTGTCTTCCTCTACCGCAGCTTGAAGCCATGAACCAATGTATCAACGTGGAGCAATCTCAGTCTGATCGCAGCAAGAGACCTTTCAAACCAGTTCTGTGAGTGGCCACCACAACATTGACAAAGAATGAGGGTTGGGTGTGTATGTGTGTTTGGGGGGGGTGGGTATGTTCTTTTCTCTTAGGAAGGTTTATCTGGTAAAAAAAAAAAAAGGGTGTAAGAAAGTGATCAGGCAATGCACAGGCTGAAAATGTTAGTGGCTATCCACCTTTACACCATCTACGGTATAGTCAACAGTATAAAATTGCAAGCCAAAAGCATTAATATAATCAGATTTGAAAAACTACTAAAAGCTGCCAAATTACTCAATTGAAGAGCAAATTTCTAAAACTCGTTTACATTTTCCGGACAATTTGGTTCCTGATACCGTATGAGATATGATGAGGAAGCCTGACTTTAGGCCATCGGTGGTCTCCTCTCAAAAACGACAAAAATGGACCGAGTGAGTTAAACATGCTCTTCAGTTTCGCTTTATGTTGTCATTTTGGACAGAATTCCACGTAGCGTGGAACTGCAGTCTGTTTCAGCTCGAAGTGGTTTGGAGTTGAGACAGTCACAGTGAAAGTCAGTCGTTATAGTGAAAATGGGTTTGTGTGCCTTTCAGCGTGACTCTGCCCCCAGAGCAGGTGACCAAGGTTACAGTGGGGCGGCTTCATTTCAGTGAGACGACAGCCAATAACATGAGAAAGAAAGGAAAACCCAACCCTGACCAGCGGTAGGAGCCATCGCAAGCCACACGTGCAAACGCACAAACATCCACAGCTCATGCCCATGTGTCACGCGTCCGTGTATAAATGCACACACACAGTCACAGGCCATGAACACGTATGTGCTGACCACATACACATGCAAAGCCATAGATTCTTTGGTATAACACATCTAAAAACTAGTAGTTTGGAGGTTGTATACTGTGCTGTTGCTATAGTTACTGGTTGGGCTCCAGAACTGGAAAGCAACTGTATATTGTTCCATAAATAGTTTTCTACATTTTCCGTTAAACTCACATGTCTACTCCCACATTAATACAAATTCATAAACACACACACAAAACATTAAATTATTTAATAGTATGAAAATACCAACTCAAGAGAAAAAAAATCAGGATAGGATATAAATAGGTACAAACTAGACAGATAGAAAAGAAACATTATTGATCCTAGAGGAAATCGCAGATATACCTCCATTAATATTTCTATCCTTGTAATTAGTCATTCCCAGGATATGGTAAATATTAGACCATATTAGTTTTGTATTCATATGTTTTTATGTTTCTTTGTGTGTGTGTGTGTGTGTGTGTGTGTATAGGTACTTCATGCTGGTGGTGGCGCTGCAGGCCCAGTCCCACAATCAGAGCTACACTGTCGCGGCTCAGGTGTCAGAGAGGATTATCGTCAGGGTAACCTCTGTCAGTCTGGCCCTGTCTGTCTAACTGTCCCCTACAATCACTGCCTGTCTGAATTTGATTGCTTATGCCTGCATTTTCCAAAGTGCATTTCTGACTGCCTTTCTCTGAGTGTGTCTATCCAGCTATCCGGCTATCCCTTCCTCTTGATAACTTGATGATGTTTCTCTGTATTTTTATGTATTTGTCCTCACTGGCCTGAAATTTCATTCAAAATCAAATCACTATGTTTATATGAGCAGCAGAAGTAATAGGAATAAGTCGGGACCATATTTTTTACAGTCAAGGGAAGATACAGTTTTGCTATTATTAGTACATGGAAAACCACATCCAGTATAAACCATCTGTGCCATATTGTTTTTCTTTATTTTCCCCTGAGACAGTTAGAAAGCCAGGCAAAATATCAGCAACAGCCCCCCACTTCAGGAAAATATGTTGTGTAATACAATTTGAGTCAGATATGTGGTCTGTTCCACATCTCTGGGCGTGATTCCAGGCTGATCCTCAGGGTTGCCCCCC
>JAODJW010000007.1:14329013-14342631 GCA_026777045.1 Hyperopisus bebe
GCCGATAGCCCCCCCCCCCCAATTTGCCACATTTTCCGTCAATGACTATTATATATGTCTTGGTGCCAAATGACATTAACCATAATGCTTGGACATATAGTATCATTGACAGAACTGGGAGTAAAATGATTATTTTTTAGACTATAAGATTTTTAGCTTTGAGGTACTATACAAGAAACAGACACATATATTCTTAGTCTTTTAATTGCTAGTTGCTTTTGGGAAGACAGATTGACTTGCATGGCATCCACATTGGGCTGTGTGTTATTTATTTGACGTTTCTTTCCAAATCTGATTTATTGACAACTGTAGCCAGTTCCCTGCTCAATTTGGTGATAACACACATCCATTTATGTTAACGCACATCCAAGTCTCAAGGTGACATGATAGCTTACCAGTTCACCTGAAAAACATACTGTACAAATTATTGACCATATAAGGTCAAAGACATAGACTACAGCCTTGCACCACATTACCTTGTACACCATAAGTGAGCAGACTCAAGTCACAAATCCTGAGACTTTCACATTATTTAATAACAAAAAAATGCTCTACAATAAGAAATAAACAACAAAATAAAAGCATAAATAACTGTGATTCTCTACTGGATAAGTGGTTATGGAAGATGGATGGATGGAAAATAATGAGGCAAAATGCACAATAATTTATGTTAATATATATGTTATATGTTTATAATTTTAACTAGTTAAGTAAAGCTACATTTTTTTTATAAGCAGGTTTTTCAGGCCACTAACATAACTTTCTGTACTGTACTGATTTGAATCTTAAATCTTATGCCAATGACATTGTAACATTGTGTACAATTAATACGACTGAAATGAAAAGGAATGACTGAGTTGTGATGGTTGACGTTCAAGAATAGTTTGTGTGTAAGTTTTCACATATGAATAACAATTTGCCATTTATACCAAAAACGTAAAATTATTAATTATAAACAATTCAGGGAAGCATTCAAGCAGCAGAACTGTGCCAAAAGAGTAACCTACATAATGACCAGCTTCAGGGTTCTGATTGCTAGTTAGTTATAGGTAATATACTTGTGAATTAGTCTTCCTCAGAATTTGCATAGTTGCATTCATGCCATGGACATCAAGGTTGAACTGTTCTGGCTGTAATTTATATCAATTGTAATGTTTATCTTTACTGGTGACATAAGTTCTGTAATGGAATGTAAGTTTGCTTGTTAGTTTCTGACTCCTTTAACAATACGTTTTCGCTTGTGTCCCCAGAGATCTCTCAGTCTGAACTGTGCCTCTGTCTTTTTGCACCCCTGTCCGCCTTTTCTCTTGCTCCAGGCATCCAACCCAGGGCAGTTTGAGAGTGATAGCGAGGTCTTGTGGCAACGGGGCCAGCTTCCCGACTCTGTGTATCACCACGGCAGAGTGGGCATCAACACCGACCGGCCAGATGAGGCGCTGGTGGTTCATGGTAACCTCAAAGTCATGGGATCCTTGGTGCACCCCTCGGACATCCGTGCCAAAGAGAACGTTCAGGAGGTGAGAGTTTGGAGTGCTTGCAAGTCTTCAGTGATGGATAGACCTGACTCGAGGTCTTCTTTTGCTAAAGGGACTAACCATTTTGAGGTCCCCATGAAAGAGGACGCTATCTGCCTGAAGCTTTTCAGTAAAGGAGACCTACCATTGGAGTCCTAGTTGCTGACCTGGTTCTTCTGTGTTTCTCGCAATACATCTGTGGCCTTACTCTACATGTGACTCTATATGGGTCTGTCCATGTTGTCCAATACCCCAGGTAAACACCACGGACAATCTGAAGAGGATCTCTCAGATGCGGCTGGTGCACTATCACTATAAGCCTGAGTTTGCAGCCACCGTGGGGATTGAAAACACAGCAGAAACAGGTAAATTACCTCCAGATAATCAGCCTCCATTGCTCAGAGCCAGTAGCACACTTGTTGTCAAACGGAGGGCTTTTTCAGACTCAGCGCAATATCGCGAACAGCTTAGTTCTCCAGATTGCTGGCATTCTGAATCACAGGCTCACTTCCAAGCCTGCCTGTGTTGTCTCTGTGCAGGAGTGATTGCCCAGGAGGTGCAACAGATCCTGCCAGAGGCAGTTAAAGAGGGTGGAGATGTTGTGTGTTCCAACGGGGAGACCATTCCTAACCTGCTGGTGGTCAACAAGGTCAGGGGAGGTCATTGAAACCAGCTGTAATGTGTATTATAACCGGCGTGTTAAGCTCTGATCTGACCGAAGGCACTCCTGGTTCCTCCCCCAACCCAGGACCGTATCTTCATGGAGAACGTTGGGGCGGTGAAGGAGCTGTGCAAGCTGACGGACAACCTGGAGACGCGCATTGACGAGCTGGAGCGCTGGAGCCGCAAGCTGGCTAAGCTACGGCGGCTGGACAGCATGAGGAGCACTATGAGCGGGGGAACAGCCAGGTGAGGCCAGGGGGCACAGCCGCTCCAAGAACCTGTGTGCTGGGTACACAAGGCCATGGAGATCATGGGTTAGCCTCGGGGAAGGAATTGAAGATGAGGGATATGGTTGCAATATACAATATATACACTTACTACTTACTATATATTTTAATATACATCAAATATTTTAAATAGTTCATTGAAAGGTTATCAGTAATGCGTTGTTATGTCATAGCCTGCATTTTGCTGTAATTTCAGTCAATCAGGAAGTCAGTTCAGTCGAGCAGGAAGTGTTCCTATCAAGAAAAGATCAGGCAGATCTGGGAGCAAGGTCAGTATTGGTGTTTTCATTTCCACTAATAAATATATGTCACTCTGTTTTTCATCTTCAGTGATAGAAGCTTTAAACTCAATGCTATCATTCCTAAGCCCATGGTTGGGGATTCAAATGCTGCGCTGAACAGGTTTCGTCTTGTAGTCCAAAAACATGCGGTTAGATTATTTGGGGGCATTAAATTGCCCATAGGGTATGATTATTGGTATATGCGCTGTGATAGACTGGCATCCCATCCAGGGTGTACACACGCCTTGTGCCCTGTGATAGACTGGCATCCCATCCAGTTTTTGCCCCAGGCTGTGACCCTGCCCGGATAAATGTTGGGATCTTTATGAATGTATCATTGCTGCAAATTTCAATGTATTATACATGTAATAACACTGCTATTGTCCTTGCGTTTCTGTGGTTTCAGAGTCCTGCTCCAGAAAATGGCTGCATCAGCCAAAAGCTCCTGCAGGGCACCATCCTGGCCCTTGTCATTATAATGGCATTCAGGTACAACCAATAGGATTGTAATGGCATTCAGGTACAACCAATAGGACTATAATGGTATTCAGGTACAGCCAATAGGATTGTAATGACATTCAGGTACAACCAATAGGATTGTAATGGCATTCAGGTACAACCAATAGGATTATAATGGTACTCAGGTACAACCGATAGGTGCCTGCTGTAGGAATGAGAGATGGACAGGGCTGACTCTTTGGGTTTTCCCAAGAATGTCCGTGTTCACGGACTGAGGACCGCCATGAAAATGGAATTATTGTACTACTATACCTTCCTCCATTTTGTCTCTCCACAGTGTTGTCTCCATGTCCATCCTCTACGCATTGACTCGACACCAGCAAAGTGAAATAGAAACTGATGGGTAGGTTTATATCAGATGTGATGCACTGAACATAAGCTGGAACTGAGATTTTGAGCTATGGCAACACGCACACCTTCAGCACATACTACACACCTTCAGCACATGCTACACACATGCTACACACCTTCAGCACATGCTACACACATACTACACACTTTCAGCACATGCTACACACCTTCAGCACATGCTACACACATGCTACACACCTTTAGCACGTGCTACACATATGCTACACACCTTCAGCACATGCTACACACATGCTAAACACCTTCAGCACATGCTACACATTTAAATGTGTGTATTCAGTCATTAAATGTGGTCTCCTGCTCGTTTCCTTGTAGCTCTGCATCCCTCTGCACTTTCTCTGTGTCTTGGACACCTGTCCTCACTGCAACTCTCACGCTCTGTCCATCTGTCTGTCCCTGGTATGTCGCTTTTACTTTTCCTTGTGTTTCTCTACAAGTAAGGAGGACATTTCCGATTTCTCCTGAGTCTAACTGTTGGTCTTTCAATACTATCTACATAATCCTAATTCCACACGCAGAGCTCTGATTCCAAACACTGTTAGATGTGCTTTGATTTTGTCACCAGCAGCGATCTTTCTGTGCCTAACTCTGCATTTCTTGTCACCAGCAGGTCGAGTTCCGGAATGGGATCATCCCGCAAGGCCAGTTTCTCCCCAGTAGCTTCCACTCCTCCACCACAAGGTGAGGTGAACTTCTACTAAGAAGTATTAACTGGGAAACAGTATGAAAGAAAGAGATCTCAGTGTGAAAAATGTAAATAAACTCAATTTGCGCTTGGGATTCTGCTGGGGTGAGAGTATTATTGTTTAAATCATGTACAGATATGCTAGCCATACAACCATTGATAAGCACCTTTATTTCGATTTTCAAAAAATAAGAACCCGATTCCAAATATAGGTCCTGAAATCTTTCTTTTTGTCATATCCAGTCTTGATCTGATCTCATGCATTTTCATGTTTTACAGTCCCGCCCTCACCCTCGGTGTCCAATAAAGATCCATGCTGCCCTTCTCCAACTTCCCAGAGCAACCAGTCAACCACAAGTGTGTTGCCAAGCAACAACCAGTCAACATCAGGTAGCAAAAAGTCACTCTGTCCTCATGGATTCATACAGTCCTTATAAAAAATGGAGACATTTAGATTAGAACCAGTGATGGGCGAAATTTGGTTTTGACGCACATCGGCTTGAATTGGATTACTGGCTACCGTCATTCATTGGATGGTTTAATGCAGAGCAGATAAATCCCACCCATTCTGGCTTTAAAAGCCTCGTTCCTTGCATCGCTAATCATCGCACCATCATGTGCATTTGAATTTTGTTGCAAATTTGCAACCCTTATCTTTTTTAGTGCCCGGTAGCTTAGCCCCAACCCCAGGTAGCACCAACAAGAAGGCCAAGTCTCGTCCGATAGAAAAGGACGCACGTCACAGGAACCGTCTGAGCCACACCTCAGCACCAGCACCCTCCTTCCAATCCAAGACCAAGAGACCCCTGCCTGCAGACCAGGGGAGCTCCGGCGTGGATAAATGGCTCCCAGCTCCGCGGCCACAACGTAGCATCCACACAAGGGGTGAGAAAGTCATATAAGCACAGAGTGGGATGTACAGTAAGGGTCAAATCAACATCTAAGTTCAAACATAAACCCAAACTAAAGGCCGGGTCCCACCACATGTAGTGTATTACATCTGCAGTCAACTGCTTAGTTATTACAGAGTGCATCTTTTTGGAGGAAACATTTTGCTGTTTGCTATAGGTCGAAACCCCGCCCCTTCTCTGACATCAATGCGAATCCTGGAGACGGGCCAGCCTATCACCATGGAGTTCTGTCCTTTGCCTGATAGCTGCAGGTTTGTGTTTGTGTGTGCATGTGTGTGTGTGTGCGTGCGCGTGTGTGTGTGTGTGTGTGTGTGTGTGCGCGCACGTTTGTCAACAGTAGATAAGATATTACAGATCAGCATTAACCCAGGAAAAACAGTGCAGGTAAAAATGGATTTATAATAGTCTTTTTAGTCCAGGTGGAAATTCTAATCATTAAAATGACTGTGATTTAAGTTTAGCCAAATAATTTAACATATTAAAACATTAAAAGATGGATGTAACCTCTGGTATCCTTACGTGACGTTTTCCTGTTGTTCTTTGTTTTAAATTCATTATTGTGATTTTGTGATTGTTTTAGGACTGGAGTCCATAGCTACACCGTCTCTCTCCATGGAAACAACTACACCTCTCTTTCCCATGTGACTCTACACATGAGGTATGTACAGAAGACATGCCTATATGCACACTCATACAGTCTTACACCTATCAGCAATGCTGTACGTCCTTCATCTGAAACATTTTCAGCAATGTGCTTTACATGGATTATTGAATTATTTTATTATTAAAGTACATTATGTCGAAGTAATGTCCAGTTAGTGATATAATTCTGCGTACTAATAAAATATTTATTTTAAATATTGCATCAGTAAACAATGACCTTATGCAAATGTTATTCAGATAAGTAATGCGTGACACATGATTAGGCAAAATGTACAATACTGTATACCTTTCATAACTTATAAGTTAGTAGTAATTCTACCCCAGTTCAGGAATAATGTTTATTTCAATTTTATTGACATAAAACCTAATGTGAAACCCTTTTGCTGAATATGTAAATCAAAGAAGTGCTTTCTATGGCTGTCCTGTCTGCAGGTCCAACATCAGCGTTCTGGTGTTCCAGTGTGGCGTCACTAGGGGGCGTCACTGTTCACCCTATCCTGACACGCAGACACAGCACAGTGCAGAACTACCACACAGCGAGCAGAATGTTTTCACAAAGGTAAATGCAGATTGAAGACTGCTGAAGTAGATCAGTCCCTATGCGTCCCTAAGCTCTGACAGGCCCTTCAGTCTGTTGCCATGCAGACTACGATATGGGCCTAGCAGGTCGACAAATGGTTAAAGACATGGACTGAGGACCTGAATGTCAGTAAAGTTCCCAGAATGGCTTCACTGTAGGATCCTTATGGAGGCTTTTACTTAACCTGAGATAGTACTGAAAAATATGTATATCAAGAAAAAAAATGTGGGTGGACCATGACTCAGTAGATAGTGCTGTGGCCTCACAGCCTTACAGAGTCATGGGTTTGAACCCAAAGCCCACACTTTCAAAAAAAGTACCTATTTGTATTTTTGAGGGTACAATTACCTGACACTGGGACTGTACCCTTAATGGTCTACCGGTTGTACCCTAGCTGTAGGCAAATGTATATTTTAAGGTACGGAAATGGACTCTCAGGAACATTTTTATACCATTGGGGGTACATTAATGTTGTTTGTACCTTGGGGAACAAAATTATACCAGACCTGCAGTCTTTGTTCTGACAGTGCAGCTCTGTCTGCATAGATTGTACAGCTTCTCCTCTTATTCCCTCCATAGTGCGAAAAACGCAATGACTCAGTAAGCTTGACCACAGTTTGTGTCCTGTGGTGAACTAGCACCCCTTTAAAGTAGATCTTGCCTTGTGCCCCTCTCTTCCTGGGATATACTCCAGGATTACTGTGACCCTGCACTGTATATGTGGTAATGGAAAATTGATAAAAATGGTATGTTGCTTTAAAGTTTCTGATAAGCAACTAAAAATGTAAATGTTTAACCATCTAATCCTCAGGGGCAGGAACACTTATGGTCTGTGCCAAGACTGTCCTTCCAGGACGTCAGCTACCACTTCCGTGTGGCGCTGTCTGTAAGTAAACACAGATACATGAGTATTGTATTTGAGCTGCCCAGTCTGTTTTCACTTTCCTGTATACAGTACTTATATTTTTCTTCCACTGACTTTTGACCATTCTGTACTCACAGAAACAAGTAATCTGTGCCACCAAGGAGGAGAAAGAATACATCGGTCAATACTCTGATTACCACTTCCTGTTCCAGCGAAGCTGTGGATGAGAGAACGTTTATGTCAATGAAGTGCATTATGGGAGAAAAACAATGTCCCAGTGTTCCCATTCCGCACTCCATTAAGAGCACCTCCTTTTTGGGGTACCCTGTTTTTTTGAACCTACTCATCTCGCTTGAACAGAAAAGCCATTAACATTTGTTAAATTTTTTTAACCAGTTTTTTTAAGTATATATTTATGGAAAAAAAAAATGTGCATAGTTTCACAGATTTAGCCTTGGTTTAAGAGCGCTTATATAATGTACCACAATGGAGCACATGTTTGAACTGTGCTCTGAGTTTCTAGTTACAATTTTTAATGCCCCATAATAACATCTGGATACCACAGGCCAATCTGTAGTTATTGAATAACTCTTTTAAGATGTACAGCTGTGGGTCCAGACTGACCTCAGTCTTCATCAATTGACGGAGATCAGTTTCTACATTCAGCGTTATTTGGAGAGCCTGTAACGTTAGTTACTTATGTTCTCACTTCCAAACCCTTAATTCCAGCAGTTTCATTTGAAGCTTTGTTACCTGTGTTAACACAGGCAGACCCGACTTCACAGTGGAATTGATCTTGATGTAGTACAGCAGCAAATTGGAGGAAATTCACTGTAACATTCTCAATGCAGTGATGGCACGACAAACCAGAAAAACTGGCAATACGGACAATTGGACTTAGCGTTATAAGCCCTTGGTACCATCTCTAAGTGATGTTCTCCAGCTGTCACAGGTGATGAAATGCTGTGTTAAATATGTCTAAATTAACAATTGTAGAAGGTCAAATTAATCTGAACTAAAGATCAGGTCAAGTTTGCAGATGTTAAGTCTGCAATATCTTTGTGGAATGCTGAAACATAAAGAGATTAAGGCCTTGTGCGCTTGCAGATTATTAAACTGGAAATTGGATCAGTCCCAAAGTCCGAAAGGCTACGGATACGTTGGACATGACAATTAAATTCACTCCCACATCCCCAAAAAAGAAGCTGGGGTCTTTTTCTCATTTTAAACTTGAGTAATGTTTTATGATACTGGTACATTTGAACTGGAATGCCACTGAATTATGGGCGGACTGAATCTTTTATTCTTTAGCCGTTTGAAAACCTTTTATGAGACACTCTCTTACGTAGCAATACTGGAGCATCGTATCACCTGATAAACTGGATCAATTGAGTCTGACACTGAATCGTGGCCACATAACCTGACTTCACTGGTTAGGTTTAAGCCATTAATGAGTTACTGGATCCACTTTAGGCTGCATCACTGGATTTCTTAATCACTGTCAAGTTTGAATTCACTGGATCAAAGCAATGCTCACTGCTGGACCCTTCAGTCCCAATCAAGGTTTATATCAAATGGTTTTATACTTCAGGAATTGAGCTTCTATTTATTCAACTGGGTCTTTTTGTTGTTTTCTGTGAGTGTAGGGAGAGTTTCCTGGTGATTGTGGGTATGAGTGGGCTCAAACAGTAGTAGTCTCGGGGAGAGGAATGAGCCAGGATGCACTGTGAGGGTTGACTCTGACCTGGAACCTGCATGATGGAACAGTTGAGGTCACCTTGGTAGACCAGCTGTCAGAGGTGCTGAAAATGAAGCCTTTATTTCTATTCCTCTCTCTTTGCTCCTATAGGCACTCTGCACTAGCTCCTCCTTCCCTGTTTTTCCCCTCTCTCTCTTTCACTTTTCTGTCCTTCCAAACAAGCTTCCACCAAGAGATATAGTTAAATGGTGCCATGTGACTGATTTGCTTCACCGATGCGAGCCGTGGTGATGAGCACCTCAGCCTACCCCAGCTCCAGCCCCTGCTTCTTACTGACCAGTAATTGCCTGAAGCCATCTGGCTGACTTTTATCTGACCCCCTCAAACCATCTCACCAACCTCTCTGTGACCCCCCTCCCATCCAGACCATCTCACTGATCTCTCCATGACCCTCTCAGAGCATCATACCTACTTCTTGGACCACCCCCCCCACACACACACACACACATACACATCAGACGTGCCAAGAGTGAATGGTGTGTTTTACCCTGATATGCAACAGTGGCCCAGTCATAAATACACATTATTGATCAGATACATAAAATTCATATGTCGGTTTATGAGCCTCTGCACAATGATGACAGATACTTATAGTCTGGATTTTGCCTGGCACTTCATTTTTCATCCTCTGCCAGCAAAAAAACATTCTTTTATTCTTGACACTTCATTTTTGGACTTTTTAAAGAAGAATATTTACTTGCTGTCATTGTATGAACATAATATTTAGCTGTTTGTGATAGTGGTGAGGGCTTTCTGGGCTTCAGTGAGTAAATGTTGTTGGAATAGAAAATTCTGTGGCTCAGGTATTCTTACATAGACCTAGACTTTAAAGACGGGGACTCATTGCCAAATAAAGCAGGCATTTCCCTGTGGTAAAAACACACATACTGTGGCATTCTGGGAATTCCTCATGAACCAGGCCTCCCCCAACGTGGTCCTAATGAAGTTGTCTGGCACTCAGCTTGCATTGAGCTGGCTTTTTGTTCCCAAAAACAAGTGTAGTTTAGCAAACTAGAAAGCATCATGTTAGCTTCTAAAATAGAACAAAAGTGAAGTGGAAGTATTTTCAACCTTGTATCCTCTGCCAAGGCTAACATATACCGTACATATACCGTGTATCACTCCTTTTTGCCTGATCAAGTATAACCACTAGTAAGGGGAACTAATCTTTTTGGACATAATTGATACAAGAAGACAAAAACCTTATGCTTTGGGCACTTTTCTTTACTTTTATTCCCAAGGACAAATTTACTTCCCTCTTCATGGGTAAACGCTTGTTTTATTTAAGATATACATACTGTACCATTATTAAATGTTATACTGCACTTCTAGTTTATGTAAATATGCTGATCTTTTGACTGGTTTTAAATGTGTGTTTTTTTGTAATTTACTAATTTGTCTGACCTGTCTGATTTTTATGCCAGTCACACAGTTGCCTTACCTTGTTATGGTGTTTTTCATATTGTATTGTCATTTTTAATATCCTGAGAAGTGTGAATGTCAGCACATCAGGGGCATATGCCGCAGCCCAGACTATTACAGATCAAGATCATGGTGGTTTTTTTAAAAAATTCAAGTGTGATCATTTGCCTGAGTGAATTAATTAACATGAAAATGTCTCAATAACCACAAACAATAACTGCCTATTTTTTTTTTTTTTTGTATGAATTTTTTAACCAAAATGTACTACCTGTAGGCGATAGTGCTGAGCTTCTTCACTCAGTGTTTTTCAGGAGATCATGACCAACTGTTTTGGAAATTTGGTTACAGTGTCAGTCTTACAAGCACACTTCATGTACAGTTGTAGTCGAAGCTCCTCCCCTAATTCTCCTCACTTGTTTACTTGTTTGTTTTAATATTGTATTAGTCTCTACCTACCCCCTCCTCACTACATCTCTCATTGGTTGATATGCTTATCTATTTTTGGCCCTTTCCCATTTGTCCCTCCCCCCTCTCATTGATTCACTTGTTTGTTTGTCTTAATGCATTATCATTATATTATATGAGATTACTTGTAGTGTCCTGGTTGTATTCTTTCTTATGGAGCACCTCCACATACTTGTAAGTAATTGGCACTTGTGCTGTGTGCATGTATACACAAGATATACTGTATGGGTATGTGTGTATAAATATATAGGCTTGCATATGTGTGTGTTATGCAAGTGTCCTGTTAAAAAATTCATGACACCGTGACACACAAGACACCAGCTGTAAAAAATATCAGCTGTGTGAGTTCTTTGGTACATGGGCAACGGTTTGCCAAAATAAACAATATCAAATGAAAACTTGTTGTGATAAAATCACACCATAGCTAGACATGCTTCAGCAATGCAAGCATAACTACCCGACCATACATTAAGTCTTACTATTGGCTCAGTCATAAAAAATTGCATCCCTCCATCCACTGGCTGAATTTGCTCACCTTATTTAGGGTCAGGGAAGGTCCAGAGCCAATCCCAGAGGCTACAGGGAACAGCCCAGAGTGGAGCGCTAACCCATAATCATATAACATTAAAAAGTTAATTCTTACATTTGACAATTCTAAAGGGTTACCTTCAAGTTAGGTTGAGTACAAAAGTAATTTTAATCACGAATGGACAAATGTATCAGACTGACAGATGTCTTCACAAATTATCATTCTAATACAGACAGTGGGAAAAAGATCAACACCCTTAGTGAGAAAATAAATCAGAATGGCCTGTGTACACCCACAGAAATGCAAGGACCATCCTGAAAAAGTTCATGAACTCAAGCCTGAATTACAGAGGTGGAAAACATTGTTCAAGACATTGTTCTGTCCCAATAAATAACATCCCAATAACTGCAATTTAAGGTCTAGTAACTGAAAAACCACATTATATGAAAATAATTGTCTTTCAACAATTAGTCAGCCACCCAGAATCCATAGACGAAGACATTATTGCTGTAACCAGTAAGCAGTGATTACCACTGACCTTACCTTCTGAATTAAGAAAAACACATCAAGAAATACACCACACATAATTAAAGAATTTGTTTTTGAAATGCATGGTTCAACTCAAAATGAGACGGTAAGTTTAGTTTTCACATTTAACTAGAAGAGGCACCGGAATCATATCTGGTGTTCCTTACCTTATGCTTTCTGGAAGAGAGTCCAAGGTCACTGCAATCCTGTACATCGAGGATGACGCACAGATACATAGATGATTTCACCAGCGGTGCACACAGTGCAACTGCACTCCCTTACTGATCAGATGAAAATGCTATTGGAACTTCCATCCACCCATCCATCCATCTTCTGTAACCACTTGTCCTATTCAGGGTCACAGGGGGTCTGGAGCCTATCCCAGAGACTACTGGCACAATGCGGGGAACAACCCAGGATGGGGCGCCAACCCATCGCAGGGCACACTCACACACCACTCACTCACATATTCACACCTAGGGGGAAATTTGGTAACTCCGATTAACCTCAGCATGATTTTGGACTGTGGAGGGAAACTGGAGAACCTGGAGGAAACCCTACAATGACAGAGAGAAAATGCAAACACCACACGCAGTGAAGATAACAGTGACAGTGTGAGACAACAGCGCCAACCACTGCTGCTGTGCCACCTCCACAACCGGAGCTTAAATGATTCAGTTTTATTACTCAAAAGATTATCTGTTAAGTTATACTTGGGAATGTGGCTTGTGTTGGTTATATAATGTTGTTGTTTTCTTTTTGCACATTTATTTACCTGAATGGATGATGAGTTAGGTTCTCTCAGTTTGTATCCCTTGGGAGAAAAACCTAGACACCTACATATGGATGGACAGAAAGAAAAGGCCAATACTGTGTGTAAAGTTGCATGTAGGTTGCAAAAAAAAGAAGAAATTGTGATTTATTACCACTAAATTGGTACTAAGGAAGGACTATTTAACGATATTTTAACATTTTTAAGATTGGACTGTTTGACAGAAGACTCTGCTGTGTGTTTCGACTTTAATGTCAGCCCAATAAGAATTTTGTTGAATCCATTCAGGCCACAGGAATAAATGTTGATTTTCAACTTGAGAATGAAACTTGGATTACACATAACACAATATTAATAGGACAAGTGGGTATGAAAAATGGATGGATGGATCTTGGAAAACAGCAGTTTTATAATTCTCTCTCAACGTATATAGTGCTCACAGTATTTTCACATGTACTCCACGTGTGCTTCATTACACCCCGTCTTAACACTACTCACAGTAAATAATTATGTTAAATGAATGACAACGGCGACATCTAGTGACCGGACGAAATGTACTGTAAAATATGCTTAAGTCTCAGAGAATCCCAGAATTCTGTTTTAAATGTTTATCGCATTTGTATAGGATAATTACATAATCTGCCCTATGTTCAGATCAAATGAATAGTATGTAATCGCAGAAACCTTACAAAAAGAGAAAGACTTACATTTAAATATAAGTTAACGAATTAACAATGAATTTCATTAAGCAAACAATGACCATCATGTTATATCAGGTGTAATAAAATGAGTCTTAAGCAAAAGCA
>JAODJW010000007.1:14353259-14365888 GCA_026777045.1 Hyperopisus bebe
GGGGGGGGGCGCCAGGAACAGGATTGAGAACCACTGTCTTAAAAGATCCTATTTCGTGTTAAATCTATTTGTACAATCTTTCCCATTTTACATGTTTTTTTTTGCGGCATTCAACTCGAACGCTAACGCTGCCCCTCAGTCTTTCTTGCTACTCGGTGGGTGTGAGTACAGTGACTTCTGCCTGCTGTGACGTCATGCGCATACCCTTCGCAGTACGAGGAGTGTAAGATAAGACATGACGATCTGGGAGTATTTTACGCTTTTAACAGAAACCAGTAGCACAGCGATTTGCAATCCTTATAAAATAAAGTTTTAAGAGGTGGGAATAGCGTTCAATGGACAATCCCACTTAATGGGCACGCAACAAAAAAAAAGCAATGGATGATTTGTTTCGCGAACTTGCTGCAGCTTGTGGTAAGAGGGGCTGCCATCACAACAAAGTGTAACTGAGCCAATGGGAGAAAAATTGTGTTAAAATTCTAAGCATCCGCTATGAAGGTATTCATGCTGAACTGCAAATGCCTCAAAAACGCTTAAAACAAAACGTACAAACGAGGTGGAATAGTACATTATGTATGTTTGTAGTAGCCTAATTAAATATTTTTTGTCATACACTTCTTCCATCTGTATTTACTAGCTTAAAAAAATTAATATATAAAGTATAACAAAGTAAAAAGAGCTCTTGTATCGGAATCTGTATCGGTATTGGCAGTCTGTATCGGAATCGGATTGGAACTGAAAAAATATGGCTCACCCATCTCCAAGTACTCATAGAAGAGGCCTAGCTGGCCGAGCTCCTGCAGGTCATGGTCCTGCTCCCACCGCTGACATGCTTTCCCAGAGCTGTGTGTCCTCCAGCTGCCCCACATGTTCCGTAACCACCTGCGGACATGAAGCAGCTCCCATTGTCACAGCAAATTCAGTGTGATTAATAAATCGGAATCAAATAAACAGGAGCTGTGTGGCGGCTGATGTTAAGTATCACAAGCAGAAATGAAGACCCCTACATGTATCTGCTGAATAACACATCTGAGTTACATAAGCCCCTTTGCAGATATGCCTGAGAGCTTCATAATTAAGCAATAACATGCGAGGAGTAGTGAGGTTGTACTCCAGTGCATCACGGCTGTGATTTGGTCGTAGGCCCAAGGCTGCAAGCTGGTTATTCTTACATAACAGCATTCATAGGAAACCTCTCGTTCAAGCAGATTTCTTGGTTCTAACTAACTGTTGTATAAAACATTCAAAATGCATAATAAACATGGCTATAATGTGTTATGCCTTTTGATAAATATTTATAGTCATGTTTATAACGCTTTATGAATGCATTATTATTTGTTATGAATGTGTTTATAAATTACTAAAAACATGGCCTTAAGTAAAGTATTACCAGGTGAATTAACGGCCTGGATGTGGGACTCAGCAGTGTTACTCACGGCACTAAAACCTCCTGTATGTTGCCCCACAGCTGCTTGCCCCCCATGATGATAACCAGCTGGGTAGTGAGTTCCGTTAGGCACCCTCCAGGCCCACACTGTACATTTGGGGGGGGGGGGGGGGGGGGAGACAGGTAACCATTAAAAATAAACCCCTACAATCTTGTACTTATTAAGCAATATATTGGTTCTATATATTACTTTAAATTATGGTGCTTTATTCAGGCATGGCATATTTAACAGTTGTTTCCAAACTGATATTGCATTTCACTGATAGATTTCTTCTGCATTAAGCCAATGAATCAGGACGATGAAATGAGAATGTGGCTCTACCTCTTCATTCCTCAGCCCGACCAAGCTGCCAAACATGTAGGTGTAGTTTCCGGGGTAACCCACAAACTTCCCCTTGAAGAAAGCCACGTAAAAGCAGGAGGAGTAAAAGTTCACAAACTGGAAAAGGAACATCTTCATTGTCAGTCTGTTTTCATATTCCAGATGAGTCTTTGGTATCTCTGTGGAAATGCAATGAAGGAATTGAAGACATGCATTGCTGCTGTGCTTAAACATGTAATGAACATCTATAATAATAATAATAATAATAATAATAATAATAATAATAATAGTAGTATTTTTTGTTGTTATTGTTTTTGTACTGGACAACTAACTGGAAGATAAATTATTATTTGTGCCTTCCTGAGTAGGAACTGAGACATGAAAAGGACTTGCTGTCCCCTCACCTCTGTCAGTGATGCAGATAGCTACACGCTCATACAGTATGTTGAGGATCATGATGATGACGAAGTTGATGCAGGAGGCGGTGATAGAGGTGGCCAGCTGTGGAGTTAGGAAGGGGCCTACAAACCGTAGGTTTTTGGTTTCTCCATTATTCATGAGGCTGGCAAAGGCGGCATATGCTGCCAGTCGGTAAGCAATCACTCCAATGACACAGATGATGATTAGGGCAATCTGGAGTGGAGAACGAACAAGCTACTGAGCAGGCAATCAGCAATAAACAAAATGACATATGTAGTACGTATAGCCACGGATGGTAAGTTAAGCGAGCGAAGGGTAGAGGAACACTCACCCAGAAGAGCACAGTAGCTGATGACAGGAAGGTGAGAGTGCATTTTTTGGTTAGGGGAAGGTAGGGCTCCATCTCCTACAACACAAACACAAGCTGGTCACAACTTAAAGATGCTATATTTTTTCTAGCCCGGTAACTATTCGGTTCTGGAAAAATTCCCAGTGTGAAAAATCCCAGTATGAAATACTATAACCGCAATAAATTTGAAGATGCCTTTCAAATAAACTGAACTATAAAAACTTTCTTAACTTGATACATTTCCTCATTTGATTGTGTATCACTACACTCTTCCTTTTTAAGTGTTATCATGTTAACAATTAAGTAGTCAGTACTTTACAAACTGCATGACTCATGAAATTTTTCTGACTACAAACTGGGGCTCAGCACCTGGGCAATGCAACCCAGTAGGCATGACCCTCCAATCTACAGGCATGCTTAGACTTCTTGAGAGATGTTGTACAGTAAGTGTTACCCTCCCCAGAGTAACACTTGAGTAGCGGTACCATAGTGATGTAGTTCTTCCGCATCTTGGTGCATTTGGTTTCATATTCAGGACGGAGCTGGAGCAACTGCTGTTCCTCTTCAAAGTCCACCAGGTCCCATTCATAGGCCAGCCTGGCCTGCCGGCGCTTCCAGAACTCCAGGTAGAGGGTCACTGTGCCAGAGAGCCACCAGGTCACACACAAGCTTCCACAATCTCTGCTATGCATGAGTAACAAAGGTATGGGGACCTATAAATTCTAGTTGTCATGTAACCCTAAAAATCACAATTAACCAATGCTATATATATTAAATATCCAAATGAATAAGAAAATTGAAAAGCCTTATGTTCCTATAATCTATTATAATGTTAGACCAGGGGTCTCCAGCTCCAGGCCTGGAGAGCTACTGTCTAGTAGGTTTTCTATTCTACCTGGCTTCTGATGAGCCACACGTGTTGTCAGATAAATACCAGTAGCTCTCCAGGATCAGGTGGAGGTGGAGACCTCTGTTAGACCCTCCAGCCTAAATCTGTACCAGAAATATAACTATGTGGCATACTGTCTTTTGAAATTAATCCATGGCTGACAATAAAATCAGTATCTTACCCCAAATGCCCATGAATATAGCAAAGAACACAGTTCCAGCGTTGTCAAATACATGTGATTGCTTAAAAAGAAGAGACAGGTAAAGTTCAGAGCAGAGTACAGAAGAAACACTTAAATCATAAACAAAACACTGAGGCACGTGGGCACAAACCATTGGTTTTCTAACAATAATAACCATGCAACAAAATTTATTTTAAAAAAATGCATGAGAAGTGATAGAGATTTAAATAATACTTCCAGGTCACCACCTGTTAACCAGCAAAGTATTCTGAAGCGGATCCCTCACCCAAGAGGAGCTGCAGGTAGAGTTGAGCGTCCAGTAGTCACATAATTCATCACACAGTGGGCACATTATTATGGAGCCTCCAATCTCTGGGTCACAGATCTCCTTACTGCAGGTGGTTACAGAAAACCGTTACCAAGCAAAGAACAAATAAACAGGAGGTGAATTATGGAGAACCATCCCACATTTAATGGGCCTATTTCGTAAACCGCAATGTAGACTTCTGCAAGTACATATTCAAATTATGAAAGGCAAAATTTTCAGTTGTTTTATGTGTACATCAGTGTTACTCAACCCAGTCCTCGGGGACCCGCAGTCAGTCCACATTTTACTCCGTCCCAAATCCAGGTACCAGGTACTTGGTATTTGATGATCATGAATGGCTGGCAGCTGGGAGGGAGGAAAAATGTAAACTTCCTGGGGGTCCCTGAGGACTGGGTTGGAAAACACTGATCTACATGATCCCTGTGTGGGTTCACACAGCATATTGGTTAGCTTTGTGAATCGTAAAAAGCTAATTGTACTACAATTATGACAATTTGTTCTCCTTTCGAGCATCATTCAAGGAAAACAAAGGTCAGCAAAGCATAGTGCTAAGTTTCTTGGCTCCTCATATCCTCCCCGATTCTGCTTTAAATACCTTTTCCCCAGAACACTGGCTTAATTTCTAAATGCTCACCAGCTACCCAAGTGCCCAGAGACCATGAAGAATCATTGTCATGAACAGTAAGAAAGTACTGAGTATTTCTGAGAAGAATGGCCCATCTGTGCAGTTCATACCTCCATACATTCTGGTGGTAGGTAAAGATGCCATAGAGGAAGCAGAGGAGGCCAATGACTGCAGCATACATCAGCATCTCTGTGTAGAAGCCCAACCAGGCGAAGTAGAGGCCAATTTTTTCTCCATAGTACTTCCTGTTATTACCAACAAACACATGATTTCCATTCTATGCCCAGTATGGTAATATAGTGTTTCCCAATCTGGTCCACAGGGATCCACAGTCAGTCAACGTTTTTGCTCCCTCTGAGCTGCCGAGGAGCAAAAACATGGACTGTCTGTGGGTCCCCAAGGACCAGACTGGGAAACACTGTGTTAATAGCATGTTTGCCGATGGAATGTCACTACATTATATTGTACAGTATACAGTAGATATATGGTTACTAATTATCTCCATCGATGGAAGTTCCTTACCTGATGAGGTTGAGAGGCTGCTCCTTGTAGAAGGCGAGGAACCGAGCCCAGTACTGGTACAGGCTGTACCTCTCATTCTCACTCTTTTCCATTCTCAACCAGTATTGGCACTGTTTGGAGAATCATAAGTCATTAGTGGCCTTTTTCTTGCAGTGCCCACCTCTCCCCAACACTGCCCAGCTGACAGAAATGTGGGCTCAATGGGCTCTGGATGCGTGACCTTATCAGAACCGGTATTTGCATTTACTTTGGCTACAATGAACCATACACTTTTACTCTTGTACAAGTGATATTTATTCAGGCAGAAGATGACTGATGTATACAAGTCTGATTAATCAATCTATACATTCAGATAATGAGCCCGACCAAGCCTTCTTAGGTATCAATTATGCTGCAATACAATAAATTCGGATAGAACCTTGCAGCAAATCTGACTCGTGATCATTTCCAGCTCCCTCTATTTACACAGAAAAGCCATAAAACCAGTGGCACACCAGTGGTGCAGCTTTCAAACAGACAAAGTCTTGGCTAACAGATAGCTAATGGGGAGACCCTTACGTCATGAAGCGGGAATGCCGCAGTGTAGGTGCCGTTGCTTAGCAACCGCTTAATGCCCTTCTTTTCCTTCTCCACCGAGTATAAGCAGTGTGACAAGATGTAATAAACCTGTGCAGGACAGAGTCAGTGAATGATATCAGAACAATCGGTTACACTGTGATTAGGACTAACTAAATCACCACCTGGCTTGGTAATAGGCGTTTTAAACAATCAAAATTTAAATGCAGACTTCAGGTCTGAGAATACATGGAATATTGAGTTATTCTAGATCAGAGTCCACAAAAGCCATTGAAATACATTTAAAGTAACTTCATCATATTGGGAGTCCATATCTGAATGCAGTGCAGGGGAAAACAGAAACTCACGATCCTGTTGCGAGTGGATGGGGTGAAGGAGGTCTTCTCCTTCAAGTTGATGAAGAAGTCAGTCTTCTCCTTGTCAAAAGTGGCAGTAAAATAATCAGGCTGGGGCTCCATGATGTTATGCGGCAAACGGAAGGGCTTAACAAGCCACTCAAAAGTGGTGTCTTTGGGGCTGGGGGTGTCACTGACGTCAAAGGGCACCTTGACCTTCAGCTTGTCAGCATACTTGGTTAAAACATTCCAGGGGGCATGGATCTTCACAAAGAAGACTTTTCTTTCATTATCAGGCTGGAAAGATCAAAGGTGAATTACTTGTGATGAATTATACTTCTCTGATGCTTACCATTCTTGCATAATTGTACAGGTATCTAATGCAAACAGTTTTCCATCATATATCATATGCCATGTTCAATCGGTCTTAACCCATATATTGTTAGTGAGTCCCCCCCACCCCCATTGCCCACTAACAATCCCTCCCTTTACATATTTATTCAGTTCTTATCTACTTGATTGCCTGCAATTCTGCACAGCATCTTCCAAATACCGCTGCACTTTATGTCATTGTGTCCTTGTTCAACTGTGCGCCTTTAATTACCCCTCGGGGTCAAATAACGTTATTTTGAATACCCTATATACAACCTCAAAGTATTTCTAAACCATTGTAGGCTGTAATTTGGGTTCTGAAGCTAAACCAGTTGCAGTAACCAGGCTAGAACCCCTGCTGTACATGTTCTTTTGGTTCATAGCAAGCTATAATATTAATCCTAATTTGTTTTTAGCAGTAATCATAATGGTAAAGTAAATGGTAAAGTGAATATTTATAGGTTTCTTGCCTCAAAAAACCCTTAATGTACAGACAGACTGAGTTATGAAGAAAAATACAGTAACAAAAGTACAGTAATCTAACAAAAATGTTACATCTTTCGTCATACAGATTCCTCTTTCTCCAGCTCCAGTCCTTCTTCCATCAAATTGGCCTCGAACTTCCTCCTCCAATCCTAGAGACACACATATGTTCCATGTAGGTTCCATAAGGTTATAACACTGACCAGCACCTTCAAAGAAGCATTGTAACCATTTTCCTTTAAAGCGGTGAGGTAGGGTCAGTCTTTTCTTATTATATTTGAGATGTTCTGCACACAAAACTTTTCCTAAGTATATTTTACAGCCTTCCTTAAGCTACGTGTAGATACAGTACTGCACCACTACATATGAAGTACTTAAACACTGAAGTCAACAGGTACAAAAACCAAACAATATAACTTACACTGATACCCAAGTTGAATACTTAATTTGTACAACTGCCACACAGCACTGACAGAGTGGGCTGAAGTGCTGCCTCACATTTCCAGGGTCGGAGGTTTGAATCCCACCTCTGTTCCTGTCCGGAGTGTTCCCTAGCCTTGTGCCCTATGCTGTCTGCTTGTCTGGTATGATCCTGCTCAGGATAATAGTTCAGAGGATGGATGGATGTTTTATACAGGAAAATACATTAACATACAATATGTAGATGAGATTTGTAACAGTCCAATGTAGATGCTTGAAGATGCTTCTAGCACCAGGGTCCCTCAGGACCAGAGTTTAAGTATCCTATTGAACCTCCTAACTAACATGCATTGTAAATTCCGGTCTCCATTCTAGCATCCATCCCACAATTATGCAACTCTTTACAACTTTAATAGCTACTTGCAATCTAGCAATTATATATGAATATAATTCTGTGAGCAAAGCACCACTTTATAGTCGTAAGGTGAGCCTCTGCAGTCCACAGATGCCTTCTCCACCCAAAGCCGAAGTGACAGAAATGTTTCTTTTTTCTGACACACCCAGGGGACATTCCCCTCTTTCCGCCAAGAAAAGCAGAATTCAGAAAAGTGTGTACTCGTGCGAGAACCAAAAGAGGAAGTACCTGTGAACAAGAAAAAAACCCCCACAAAATTTCTGCCCTCGCAGTATCTGATGAACCAATAAACCAATGAGGGATGAGTAACAGGGTCACATGACCATGCCACTGTGTATTCTAAAATAGTGAGACCATGAAAGTGAAAGACAGCATAAGTCAAGGCCACACCCAACCTTTCAAGATTTAATTAAAATTAAAAAACTTAAGATGCCTCTATAGAACAGCACAGAGAGATAGCAGACACAGACAAGATTGGTACACCAGTGAGTTGGTCTTAATGACTGTGAAAGTGTGTGTCGCAATGGACTCGCAACCCACTCAGGATGTGCCCCACCTTACCCTCTATAATTGCCAGGATTGGTAATTTTAGTAGATAAGCATTTAATAATCATGGATGGATAAATGTCTGGTTGTATCAGAAATGCAACTGAAAATCAGTCATTTTTATTTACTGTATTTGGCCAGGCAGACCATTTCGCACCAGTTTGGCAAAATACGCTCCTGTACCAATTTACAGTCTGTTGATGCAGTGGTGGTAGACGTGAAAGTCTCACCAGTTTCCTGTTCCCATCCTCGCTGCGGTCCTCCACATGGGACAAGACAAAGTCAATTCTACGTATGCCATCTCGGAAGAAGATGGAGTCTTGGGTTTGCCTTTCTGTTTCAGTCTGCATGAAGAAAAACCAACCAGCAGGAGAATTCACACACAAACAAGTTATCTTCCAGTTTTAACGCAAATAAAAATCCAACCCAACGAAACTCAAAAGCAGCTGGAACAGACAAACGTGCAGAAAGAAAAAAAGGAATCAGAGCCAACACTGTGGTATTGAAGAACCAATATTATGTAGCCACATACACACCCACAGACCCTTGGACCAAGCAAGGGACGTGGAGCACAACTGAAACACTACAGCGCAGAGACTGAGAGACAGCAGGAAGGGGGTCCTGTATGCTACAGAACATGAGCTCGCAATGAAGCCTCATGCTGCTAGTCTAACAGAACCACAAGGGTGAGGCAACAGGCGTCTTGTGCATCAGTGGTTTACAGCTGCATATCTTCCTTTTTAAGCTCGTGCACTAGAAGGGCCAACACAGTCTGCTCAAACAGGAACGAAAGCAACTGAAAACAAGTCTCACTAAAAACAAGTCTCAGCTCAGTTTAATTCAACATATTTGAGTATTATATTGTTTCCAATTAAGGATTGATGAAGTTTATCAGTATATTTGTTATTTTTATTCCTACTAATGCCTTCATACATGGAGACTTTAGCTCCAGTATTACACTACTGTGGTACTGAAGATCGAATTAATACAGCTCATGGTGTAATATGATGCTGTTATACAGAGAATCTCATTAACCACAGATAGATGAACACCAGGGAATAAGGCAGCTTAAATTGATTCATTCCACTGTCTACCTGTGATGATTTCGGGGAGGTTTAACTTCAATTTTTTCCAAAGGCTATTTACTCACAATAGAGGAATCCCTTTTTATAGACAACAAATAACAGTTCTTAGACAATTATCAAACATTAATTATTAACATAACTCAAAACCATAAGCCCACACACCTGCTGAAACACATAATGAAAACTTAATTGGTATAAACAGACAGAGACAAAGGAGGATATAGATGTACACATGTGGACCTACAAACAGACAGAAAATTTGTGGTTCCTGTGACAACCTACCTCAGACAGCAAAGGCAGAAGACGGACAGATTCAGTCTCATTTCCACTCTGTGCAGGGATTGGTTGTTAGCAAATGCTGCATGTTATGCAACTGCATAGATCTGAGCTGCTGATTGGTCAAGTTTGTAACAGTTTTGTGCAGGACACAGGCTTGCGCCCATTATCCTGTGCACAATGGGCTACAAATTCCTTAAATTTAAATTCAGCAGCCTCTAAGCCAGTATTTGGCTCAATTCTTGCAATGAAGCCAAAATATAACTCTATTCTCATAAAGCAGCTTTAATATAAGCTATATTTAAAGGCAGTTTATTTAAACAGACAAGTTGTTTCACACATCCGTTAAATTACTAATAATGAAAGAATGTTATATTTAACATTTGAACAAAATGAGCACGAGGCTCACATTAAATAAGGAAATGCAGTAGGTCTTACATCGGAGTTTCCTGTTGATCGAGGCTCTCTGTTTGACGTCAGTGCCAGGCTCATTGCATTATTGTCTACCAGATGGAGACAGACAAGGTTGGAAAAGAGACTGGCCATGCAAACTGAACAGAAATCAGGCAGGTTTTCATTAAGTGCATATACCAGTAACCGTCAAACTTGGATAAACCCGTCAAACAAACAAACACAAAACAAACACATCCACAAACACGTCAGAAACGTATCACTTATCACTTCACTTCATGCAAACCTCTCCGGCATTGTAGCACTTGTGCGTAACGTAGCACACAACAGAATACAATAGAAAGAAACAGAACATAATGAAGGCACATTACTTATTTAGGGAAGTTGGGTCATTTTCACATACCCGATCTCCATGAGAGATACAGACAAACATCTGTACACATATGAATACAGATGCCACGAGAACCGATACTTCAGTATCAATTCGAAACCAAAATGCTGAAAACATAATGGTGCCCATTTTTCTACAGTCACATCAGGTCTTAGGGATACAATACTTCCGGACTTGATAGAAGCAGCATGCATGCCTACAAGTGTTCTAGTCCACTTATCAAGCCACCCCCCCCCCCCCCCCCCCCATTAAAAAAAAAAGAGAACATGCCCAAAATAAAATGCATGTTTTTCTTGAACCATTTGTACTACATTTATAAACATGGTTTAAATCTTGACAGTCACAAAATATTAAACAGATCATAAGGTTATTTCAAAAGTGTGACTTATAGGCTACAGATAAAAAAAAAATACTTCTACTATGAAAGTTTTGCACTGCCATAAATGATTTTGTGGTTTATTTTGTTATTAAAAACATTTGGTTTACCCCAGCAACCCGTCTAAACTACATTACATTTATTTTTAAGCTCATGGCTATTGGGGATGTGAACCCTGTTTGTATTTTAAGCACAGTATTGTTTTAAATACTTGGCTACATGCCACTGTACTTATTTTGTAAACGGCACCTCCTGCCCCCCCTTGAAGGTCAAGTTAATTTAATTTTATTTTCTATACAGCGCCAGATCACAACAGAAGTCATTTAAGGTTACCTTTCCTATAGAACAGGTCTATACATTGTACTTTTATTAAACAAACTAAATAGCCTTGTTATTTATCTTATTTACATAACAGCTTGTCATTTTTGTCTCTACACGATCGCGCGTTTACAATTTCCTGCTCTCTGTAGGGCGCATGGCATAGTTCGACCCCGATGCATGCACCCAGACACATGCACGCACACACAGGTTAGCACACTCCCACCAGCGTACAGAGAGCGCGCGTCCAAATATATGTCACTTCAACTGCCTGAAAAGCAGACAAAAATATCTGCGTTTTTTAAAATAATACGTTTCACAGTAGAATTTTCTGCTTTAAACTATCACTATTTTAAGCTGTCAGCTATCACTTTTAAAGCTAAACAGTTAATGTATTTGCAGGTCAAGACAAACATCTGCAAAAGGCTGCAAGGAGACCATCTTGCAGCCTGCATGCGGATCTCAATAAATGGGCCAGATGTTTGACTTCCCATATCAAGATGCTCTAGAAATGTTCTTCCACAAGCCCAGAAAGATACACTGCAGTGACAAAAGCTGCACACTTTATGGATAACTGTCATAAAAAGAAATGTTCTGATGTTTAGTTCAGTTGTTATATTGACTGCTGTCATTAAAAGAAACACATGAACACCATGAATCCTGTCGGTGTCCATCCGTCTGTGTCAATACTGTGTCTGTTGTTATTTGTTCATATTGACTGAGTATTGTTCTTACACAGTTATTGACTGAAGTGATAAATGTTCATTTGTACTCATAACTTTTTAAACTTCAAGATTTAATAAAATTAAAATGTACTTTTTCTATAATAAGTCAAAATCATGGGATGGGACATCTAAACTTTTGACTGGTACTGTACATCATGGATTGCGATTTTAACCAAAAATATTACGACGTTTCGATCAGAAAATCAGAAAATGAATTAAAATCCATACTGTACGCACTGTTATGTACTATATGATGTACTATACTTGTGCACAATAGTGTGCAGTGGTTTCTCCTAGTATAGAGCCACGCTCATTAGCTTTGTATTGTTTGGAGTGTTTCACACAAGCTATCGAACGAGCTACCATTAACAGTTTGTGTCCAGTGATATAAGTAAGGTGATGCACAATCATATCATTAAGCTAAAGTAGTGGATTAGTAGTATAGAGTCTACTATAGCGCACTGCAGAAATCAGGAAAAGAGCTGTTTCCAAGCAGATACACCATGACAACCAAGCAGAAGTTCTGCTTGATTGCAAAACCATTTTTTATGGTGGGCGCATTTAACAAAAAAAGAGCGACTGTAGTTTATAATCCAGCCATTATAAAATCTGAAAGTTTGTAGTTTGATATTCCCTTCAAACATCACTGGGGAGTGAGGAACAACCATACAGGACGGCAGTGAAAGTTTTATGATTACATAACTAGTGTGGTGGAAAAGCTACTGAAAATACTACTGAGAATACACTCACCTAAAGAATTATTAGGAACACCATACTAATACGGTGTTTGACCCCCTTTCGCCTTCAGAACTGCCTT
>JAODJW010000007.1:14365988-14380949 GCA_026777045.1 Hyperopisus bebe
GTCTTGACCAGGACCACACCCCTAAATGCATTGAAGCAACTGCCATGTGATTGGTTGATTAGATAATTGCATTAACGTGAAATTGAACAGGTGTTCCTAATAATCCTCTAGGTGAGTGTATATAGTAATAAAAGGGAATTCAAAGCATCAAATAACTGTCAATACCAGGAGCAGGAATAATATCTTGGGCTGTTGTAACAAATGCCATAAACAATGCATCTCTGCACCTCTGTGTATACCACAAAGGGAAGTCAAGGATAGGTTTCAGGCATGTTCACTCAGTTACATCCTTTAGAAAAAATCATCTAATTTCTTAACTGACTCTGCGTGGCAGATATACAAATGATGTTATAGGAAGATTCACGCACAAATTTCCCCACTGTGGGATCAATAAAGTACTCTCTTATCTTATCTTATTCCCCAGTGGTGGGATTTGAGTCGGTGACCTGAGATGGCTACAACACCTGCTCCTGTGTTTGGCCTAGACACTATTTAATGCCATGCTACACATAAAGCAGGTTGGGGGAGGAGATTAGGCCCATCAACAAGAAGCATCAGACAATAATATATAACATTAAACAAAACAGGACCAAAAAATTTATTATGCAGTGCTAAAGCAGAAAAGAGATATTAGGAACATCTCAAAGCCATCCTGGAAGGGATATATAGCTGAACATGACTATTTTAGGAGAGGTGTTTAAAACTCTTACTTGCAGCTCAATTAGAAGTGAAAAGTCAAAACATAACATGTATTCTTAGGGAGTTTGTTAACTTGTACCGTTTTTCTCTCTCCTCCAGCTATTGATTGAACATTCTGAAAACTTCAGTTTTTATGGGATGTTTTTAGGAGCTGACAGACGTAGGCATCTGCCCACATTTCAAGAAGCCAACATATCTCACAGCTAGACCAAGTAAGACCTCGGTTCATTTCTGCAAAGCACACCAGGCTATGGGAGTCATTTAGCACAAAGTCTCAGAACACACCTGGTAGTTGGGTCGGACTGAGGTCAGATCATGTTCACACCACAAATGAACCACTCCAGAGTTCATCTGGGACCGGATCAGGACCAGCTTCTCTCAATGGTCTTGGTATGGATGTTCTGGTCCACACCCAAGTGTGATTACCGTCTTCACACCAGCTCAAGCGAATTGCACCAAGGGGAAAATTTAACCAGTATTTTATCTGAAGTAAAAAGTGTAAACACAACCTGGTGTGAAAACACCCTTAAATCTCACAATCAGACTCCAGCAGGGAATGGGTCCACTGCATGCTGCTTGCTGTACGTAGAGAAGAAAGTGCAAGGAGTTCAAACAAACCAAACACACTAAATGTATGTGAATGGGGAAGTGAGAGCCATGCTGTCTTCCCATTTCATTTTCATGAAAAAAAATATCAGGGCTCTCAACTGTGCAATACCACTGATTGCAACGTCTGCCTGTGAATGGACACCTAAACTGTATTTTCCTTGTGAAGATCTAATTTTCAGTACAATATTTCTCAGACATACTACTCTGCACAGACTAACATTCCAAAAACTTTATTCAGCAGTAGTAGCTGTTAGAACATGCTGCAAAATACTGTAATAACTGTAATTCAAGCAAAGCATTGAAGAAAATTTTGTCCAATGGTTGATATACTCACAATACTTATAACATTAACACTACTTACAGTTAAACAGTATTCCAAAGAATATTATATGAACAATACAACTGTCATTTGAGCAAATATTATTGTAGAATTGAACTGCGACAGACACAGAGACCTGCTGCTATAAGCAGGGCTGCAAAAACAATTACTTTGATAATTAATGATGTGATCCAGCGACCAACTAATCAGTGGGGTTTAAAGTACAAATGTTTTATTTGAAAAACATCAAGTGAATTTTTTTTAAGTCACAGTCGTAATAAAAACTTTCCAGGTTGTACAGAATCTCTGTGACAAAGTGGCATAGAAGCCAAGATCCATTTGATGTATTTTGACAGTATATTCAAAAGCAATGCTTGAAATCCTCGTGATAAAACTGACTGATGGGGGGGGGGGGGGGTTCCAGCTAATTTTGTTGCCAAGATTTAAAAATAACGCAGTACAGTACTGTAATACCACCCAAGCCTGCTAACAACTTTAAAACGGTTAATACAAGTTTACTTGCATTTTTTAGTCGTGCTGCTTCATTTGTTAGATGAAGCACCTCTTCATCTGCTATAATTAAAACTGAATGAATAGCATCAAATGGCTATAACAGAATCATGACGCAAACCGGATCAAGCAGAAGGTCCCCTTACAGCTCATTACATTGGGTACAGCTCATTACATGCTTCATTTCTCCTGAAAAGTGATTCAATTAAAAGCAATTGTCTATTGTATACCGGTATGACTAGTATGCCATGGAGTAAACCAATAAAATTGTGAAAAAAAAATGGATTTGTTGTTTATTTCACAAAAATATGCTAAAATAGTATGGACAGATTTGTTGGTACCCCAAAAGAGAAAATATATCCTTGCGTCTAAGCATTTAACCTTAATTAGCAAAACAGGTGCCTTCAAGCTTTTCACCAGTCATTCAGTCTATTTAAAGGGAAAGAACATGCTATTGTGTTGTATGGTATCACACTGAACATGGACCAAAGAAAGCAAAGGAGAGCTGTTAGAGGAGCTAAGAAAGAAGATTATACATAACCATGTTAAAGGTAAAGGCTATAAGACCATATCCACGCAGCTTCATGTTCCTGTGACCATAGGACTATAGCCAGCCTCCCAGGACGTGAACACAAGAGGAAATGCAACACCAGGTTGATCAGAAGGATAGTGCAGATGGTAGAAAAAGAGCCAAGGAAACAATCAAAAACCATTCAAGCTGAGTCTGAAGGTCAAGGTACGTCATTTTCTGAAAACACCATCCGTTGCATTTTGAACAATAATGGGCTCCATGGAATAAGACCCAGGAGGGGTCTACTATTGACAGAAAAACAAAGAAAAGCCAGAGTGGAATTCCCCAAAATGCATGTTGACAAGCCCCAAAGTTTCTCGGAAAATGTCCTTTGGACTCATGAGACAAAACTGGAGCTTTTTGGCCAGTCACATCAGCTCTATGTTTACAGAAGGAAAAAAATAAGCTTTAAAAAGAAAAGAACACCATTCCTACTGTGAAACATGGAGGGGACTCAGTTTTGTTTTGGGGCTGCTTTACTGCATCTGGCACAGGGAACCTTAAAACTGTGCAGGGCATAATAAAGTCTCAAGACTACCAAGGCATCCTAGAGCAAAACATACTACCTAGTGACAGAAAGCTGAGTCGCAGGTCAAGGGTCCTCCAACAGGATAATGACCCAGAACATACAGCTAAAAGCACTTAAGAATGACTGGGCCCTGCATGAGCCCAGATCTTACTCCTATCGAACATGGAAATGTCTGAAAATTGCAGTGTGGAGCCATTACCCTTCAAACCTGAGACAACTTGAGCAGTTTGGTCAGGAAGAGTGGGCCAAACTACCTGTTGGTAAGTGTAGCCATCTCATTGTGAAGTACCGAGATCACTTGTTGGCAGTGATTGCTGCAAAAGGTGGTCCCACAAAATATTAAATTAAGGGTACCATGCCATTTTCATTTGTTTAATTATATAAAATATTCAACTGAATCAATCAAAAGCCAAGTTTGATTTGTTAAATATGGAACAAACAATAAGGGATGCAATTAAACTTTTTAGTTTCCAGTTATTTCAAAGATAGTCGTGTTTTTTGTGGAAGGGTACCAACAAATTTGTCCACGTCATGCAACAAAAAACGTTTTGTTGGCATTTGCCTTAATAAAGGATAATATCTAGTTGGTGCTTGAACATGGTTGATGATAGAGGAGAGATGGGTAACCTGATATGAACTGTAGATGTTCAGGACTGTTATCTGTCTGATCCCTGCCACATACAGTACAGGTGTGTAAGCATAAGCATAAATCCCCAGGGGAGAAAGGGGGATCAGGACGTAATTTGACAGAATAATATGTATTGAAAGCAAGTGTGTAAATTATAAAGGCAAAACAATGCATTTTTAAAGTTTTGCAAAACTTTGTTCCCTCCTGTCCCTCACAGTGGTTTGGTCCACTGCCTTATATCCCCGATCCTATTACCACACACATTAGTCCAATACAAGGGTCCATGGCACAGTAGTGGCTGACCATTAGTAAGTAGCTACTTTCCAAACATTCACTTAAAACAGCGAATGTGTCAAACGTGTTTCTTTATTTCTACCACTCAGTAGAAAAACATACATTTACTTTTGTAACCAGATTGCATCTTGTTCATTCTGTTACCCTGGGGGGTGAATCTTTAGCTTTCTTAGCTAATTAAGGGGTGTTGCTTCTATCCTAGTGTAAATAACCGGCATGCTGTGTGTGTTTTGTCAGCCAGCCAAAATGTAAAAAAGGAAGAGACATATGATCATTTTTCAGTGTACCAAAACTAATAATAAAAAAAAATCCCCAGTAAAAAAGGCAATTTTATAAAATCTTGATGAGGAAAGAATGAAAGTAATGACTTTATAATGTATAATTAAAACATCTGAACATGCTAACCTTAAGTTATTTACCTGTCAATTATGTAGTATAATAGTAATAAGGGTCTCCTCTATATACATTTAACACAAGTATAACAGCTACTTTTGGCAGCATCTTTGGTGTACCCCTCAGAAATTGCTCTTGAGATATTTTTCTACTGATTATTCCTCTAACAGCGAAATGAAATTTTCACCCATGTATGTGTAAGACAATCAGCGCCTAGGCTACAGCGTTTCAGGTGTCATGCCCCTCCACAGCAGACCAATCACATGTCTCCCTGGCCTGGTGTCATCACCATCACCACTGTCACACCTGTCACCTGGAATGTGTTGCTTATATTTATCCTTCCCAGCTGTCCCTGAACCCATTTTGTGCTCCAGAGCAGGATGCAATGAGCTTAATAGTGCATTTAATCCACAAACCCAAAGCCATCCTGTGGACTGGAAGCTAACATATTATCTTGGGGGTCTAAACTGTGGTAAATCAGCAAAAATAAAATAAAAAACTTATCATGATTAAAAAAATATGGGCTGTATGTGTTTCAACAGCTCCTGTTAATGACTGCTAATAAGGTTGTGGTTGATATACCACAAAGTAAAAATACTTAGTCAGCCAGGGACCTTCTTAATGCAAAAGACTGTTCAGACAAAAACCAGTCTATGATACATGTGTGCCTGTGGTATTTTACATGAAGTGCTTTTATTATACTGTTAAAAGCACAGCTTGTACAACACCTAAATAACAGTCAACTATAGAAAGTCAGTTATATTAAAGGAACCTTTTAGGACAATTTAACAAAGATGCAAAAACAGACCAGAGAAATGTATATGAAATCAATGATGCAATAAACTGTTAGGCAATATAGAAAAAATCCACTGTTAGAATTAGGCGTGAATACAGCTGCGGTAAAACGCTACGCCCACATAACCCAAAAGTTGTTAGCTGAAACCCCAGCGTCCTCGATCAAGGTAAATAACTCGAATTATTCCAGTAAACAAACCAGTGTACATAGAGGGCAACTCTGAGTTTCGATTAAAAAATAAAAACAAATGGCGCACATTTAAACATGTGCTTTTTTGTCCCCAGTAGACAAAGAGGAGCAGGCTTCATATCAATAGTAGCATTGACTGGGAGGCCGTCCTCGGCATGCACAGAGGGCAAGACTCTCATTCGGTAAGGAATCTAGACCACGACGACAGTGATGCGTTTAAAAGACGGTGATAATGAAGTTAAGGGGAAGCCGTTCGCGGCATGTTTGTCCCGAACAGAGATGGTGGTAAATGATCGACGGCAGTACCAACAAGTCATACCGCAGTAACGTATAATACTTGAAAAGAGCACAAAACATCTGTATGTCTACACGAGTGATTGCCCTTGCTCCAAATTAAACCCTTTGCAATATTTCCTTGGACGGATGTACTTGATCTAGGACCAGCTAAAATACTTCACGTCATTACTGAGCTCTAAGCTACTTGTTGACAGGAAAATCACATCGTGGCTTCGGAAATGCATAGGCACATTTAAATAATGTTTTAGAAACACAACTATGCTTGGAATAATGTTTTGTGACTAAAATAAGTCAACACATGTCGAAAGTTCAATATTTTGTTTTAGTAATACCACAAAAATAACTTCTTATAATACTGTCACAATTTTGTAATACCCAAAAAAAAACATTTTAAAACTCTCCATAATCACAGTTAAATAACAATAAAACCATTTTGGTGGCAAAATCACCAAAACTGCGGCACAGAACATGTCAGCTTACCTCCATCATGTGAATCTACCGCGTTCTCCATTTCAATTAAAACGGTATTTTCTTGAAGTCCGTTCATTATGCCTTGAACGTATGGATTTTAAGGACGCGAGGATACGGTTCCCGTTATTTGGCGTCGCGAGCCCGCGACCGTTTGCAGATCTTCCAGCTGCGATAAACAGCGTCGCGTGCACACCACCATAAAAATGCACGGCCCGGACTACAAGGACGTGCCGCGGAGTGACGTAGGCGCAGCATCGAATTTAAAACTAACAGTCAATACAAATGCTATAGTAGGTTTTGTAGGCGCACGGCTTTTAATAGTAGAGTTCACGGTTTCTTAAAGACAAAATGATACCAGGTCTTGTTTATTGGGATCTGTAGTTATATGCGAAAAGCATCGCAATCAGCTGGAAAGCTGGTGTCTTGTATGACATTTTTTTATCGGAGAAGTACATTGATCGTGAGCAGCTCATCTGTGTTTTCAGTTTCTCAACTAGAAATCACTCCTGAAAATTCATCATCGATTAACCAAGTGAAAATTGAATTGGGATTAAAATACACGGCTAAAAGCATCTTACGAAAGTATTCTTTGTGGTTACAAGCAAAAATTATCTGTCTTCCACCTTGCTTTACACACTATCTCAGCTGCCATTTTACTGTGAAATGTTTATAGAGAAGTGTATATGGTACACAAATCTCAGACAAATTCTCAACCTGTCTCACCATATCCGCAGAACACTGACTACTGGCTATTAAATTAACATGTTAATGCAATTTTGCTCCATGGTTTTTTTGATTTCCAGACTTTGGAGTGCACATCTTGTTCCTTAATCGTTATTAATCTTTTTGAAGAACATATCCAATGTTTGTCACATTGTATCAAATGTTGGTTAATAAAGCCATTTTTTGATGCAACAAAAATGTCCGTGGTTTTTCAAAGGAATAAAACAATAATAACTATTAATAAGGTGGGCGACACCACAGCTGCTCTTAGAATTTTGCGACACCAAAAATCGTGGCAAGAAGTGCCTTGTTTTGCTAATGACATTAGACCTATTAATTATATCAGTATTTTTGCTATTTTGTGGAATTTAAAATTCTTTTCGCTGTAGCCTGATAGGCCTATTTACATTAAATTCACATTACATTAGATACATTCAATTAGAGTTGGCTGTCAATCATCGCCTATAGTTCGATATACTTACGCTAATGATACAGTGCACAAATGCACAATAAAACCACTCGGTGTGGGTATTTTCATTTCGATGTTTTTAACCTTTGAGTTAATGTGACAAAATATTGCGGATGTTTTATGTGGTCGGATGCCATGCAGCAAAAAATATAGGCCGACGAAACAAGACGCATTTATACCAAGTCACGGGAGCGTGTTATAGTTGTAATTTGAAATACATTACCCATGATGCATCACACACGGTTACTACATCAGCGGGAAAGAAGGTAAGATGGAAGACGCGGAAGAGTTCGTGAGCATACTTTTACGACGTTTGCTGTGGCGTACTTAGAATTAGATGTAATATTCAGGTGGTGTTTCTTTGTAATAATTATCCTTATGCGTCGGACTGTTTTTATGGCAATTATTTATGCTGATTAAGTCGTGAATAGAGGAGCCCGTTAGTCCTCGGTATCATATATAGGCCTGCTAATTAAAATTGTAACGTATGTTGCATTCCTGTTAAGGAAACTGGACATTCTGTTATACATACCAACTATGTTTTGCAATGTGTGCTACTGGTAAAGATTGCTATAATAACTCAGTTTAATTTGTATGTGTCCCCAGGTAGCGGTTAATAAGGTTGATCAGAGGGCGTGCACAACACGATGGAAGAGGCTGAAGCGCAAGTCTACTCTCATAGATCTGCCATTCTTACTGAGCTGTGCGGTATCCTCACCAGCTCCCAGAACCTGTGAGTCTTCATTTCCAGTAAGATAGTACCCTTACACACCAACATCACTCTGTCTGCAGTTTGCATACTTCGTTTAAAATGACTCGGATAGGGAGTGTCATATGTATTGTTATACATATATAATATACTCGTTGTCAAACACATTTGCAAGCGTCCTTGTATGTATACCGTAAAATGCATACAACCTCAGTTCTTATAAAAGTATAACTTTCATCCCTGATGTAGGCTGGGGTTATATAGTATTAATCAGAATGATGAGTAAGTATAACAGTTGGGTTTTAAACTGGATATATCTGAAAATGGATGGATGGATGGATATCTAAACTCTGGCTACATGTTGAATTCTAACTATTGATGCACCAAAATGCACAGGAAAAAGTCTGTTTTACACATGCACCACATGTCATACAGACAGCGGTGCAGGCAGTAGAGTCACTCGCATTCAGCGCTAACATGTTAGTGTGGAAGTTCTTCACTGTGAGTGTAGACGACAAAGACTGCAATTTGTAATGCATGAAAAGGTAAAGTAAACCATGGGGTAACCACCACGAAAATGTGGTGAAATGTCGGAGGTCAGCTTTAAACTGATTATTAAACCTATATTAGATAACCTTGAAAAGGAATAATCATTAAAAATTGCAAAGCTAGCTAAGGTTTTTTTCCTATGACAGAGTAAAAATGTTTTAGTGAAACTTTAACCCCTTGCGCTATAATGTCCTTCCAGTATGAAGGTATGAAAAAGCCTGATCTTAATCTAGCTTTCTACAATTGCAATTGGTGCATCTCTAATTCTATCTTGTGCCATGATACCAGAAGCAATAGCTGTATCTTCACAGCCAGCCTGTTTGAGTAGTGATTTATTGTAGGATGTCAGCTCATTTTGAAACCTGTAAACAAAGGGGAAAATGATGTCCAGAAGTTCCTTAAATTAACAAATCGTGGAGTTGTGCTGCTCAGAATGAGATTGTTGCCTGAATAGAAATCTTTGCTTTGGCACAATAATGCATACCTTTTTTATTCCTCACCAGTGTAAAGGAGCTGCAGACACTGGTAATCCTCACTGATCCAGAGACTGGGAAATTAGTCCAGTCCCAGACTAATGTGAGTAGCTGGCTTTCCCCGGACATGCTGTGAGGGCATTCCATTTAGGAACTTTTGGTGCATTAAATGTTAGTTGTCTTGCTTGAAAATGGAGTTTTGATGTTGACAACTATTTAGCAGTGGCGTCTTTCATACTGGAGCTTATCATATTATTGGTTGGTTTACTTTGAATGTTTGTAAATTGATTTACCAATTTTATGTGCATTAATGTAATTGTGTGTATATGCAATCTAATTAGTGAAACAATATTTATTCTCCCTGAATCATGCTCTATCAGGCTGTGAATTCATTGGATGTGTGGAAGTCCTTGTCTTCAGCTGTTACAACAGACACTGACCCATAGACCATGTGTGACCGTGAAGATCATGAGGAGGGTGCTCCTGCTAAACTTTCCATCAGGGATTCCATTGCTGAGCCTTCTGACTCGGTCTCCCTGAGTGACTCTGATCCCGAAGACCCAACCATCCCGTTTGATGCTGAAGTTGAAGATCTGTCTTCTGGTGAAGATTCTTCAGATGGGGACAACCCCAAAGAACATGCAGATTCCAGCCTCCAGGAGCCGCTCTTCCAGCTGAAGGGTGCTGGCATCAGTTTCTCGGCCCGTAGCCACAGCATCTTTGACTGCCTAGAGAGTGCTGCTAAGATAGCCACCCCAGGCTTGGGGGAGGACAACATCATCGATGGACCCTTCGTACGGCCTATACTTCCACCTCCAAAGAAGGATGGAGAGAAAGGTGGTCTGTTGTCCAACAAGCAAGCCCCAGTGCTTCCATCGTCCAAGGGCGTGCCTGACTATGTGGCCCATCCAGAACGCTGGACCAAGTACAGCCTGGAGGATGTGCCTGAGACGAGCAACAGCAGGAACAGCCAAGTAGCACAGGAGTACATCCAGAGTCTACGGAAGCAGAGGCAGGGGCCCCTGGGAAGCGATACCCAGAAACCCTTTTCTTTCAACCAGGACCACTCTAGTAGTTCTGACGGCAAAATAGTATTTTCTCGGCCCGGTCAGACGAGTGACAGGCAGCCGGGGCGCAAATGTGGAGAGGAGCTGAAGAAGGCAGTGGGCTTGTGCCATCTGGAAGAGCTGCCGACAGAGGAAGAGTGTCTCCATCCAGGCACCGTGGAAGGGAAGAGGAAGAGGAAGAGGGAGTCTGAAAATGCTGAAAGAGATCCTGAGCAGCAGCAAGCACTTGCTGTAGGTTTTAACATCAGTCGGAAGGTCAATCGGAAGAATTTTCGCAGAATATCTGAAAAGGATGACGACGACCACTGAACATTGCATGCCAACTGTCAATTATTGTTAATGAAGTTGTTAAATTCCTGCCCTTCGTTTCTAAAGTTTCATAGTCTCTCGCATAAGTAGACTGAGTAGATCATGGAGTCCTCTATATTGTCCTGCAAAGTCTGTCATTGGTCCTCTTTATTATGTAATGCAGTATGGTTTGGTGTGCTAGCCTTCATTTATAGTGTTAGATATTTTTCTTATTAGTAATAAAAGAAATTCGATATCAGATATTAAATGTTGGGATAGGATTTTTTTGAGGTGTTTGTTACCTCTCAGTTTACATTGAGTGTGTATTTTAAAAATGACTACTGTCCTTCAATAAACAAAGTACCGTTAATGCCTTTGTTTTATATACACACAAAACCATTTTCTATCTTCTGCAAAACCGGCCTTTGTCTAAAATTGGCTGCACTACTTGCAATCTATACACAATTGCTCAACATGATCTTTACTAAATGAATGATTAATGATTTTTTTGCAAATACTGAAATTGCCTCTTCAGATGTTTCCAAGCCAGTTTGGAGATAAACTCCCCCTGGTGTGTCCTGTCTGGTCTGGGTCCAGGTTCTGTGAGATGGTGCCCTTGGGAGCCAACTAAGTGGCATCCGTATGAGATGCTGGAATCACATCAGCTGGCTTCTCTAAATTTGAATGAGCAGTGGATTTGTTTTGAAATCCCTCCAGTTCTCCAAACATCTCACTTTATTGAGTGAGCCCAGCAATCTTATTGAGAAGCTTGATTCTGCTGATTATACTCATGATCCATGATCCTGCAGCTGATGATCAGGTGATGGTTGGGACATCAATTAACTAACAGACTGTGAGCCTCATATGACAACTTAGCTCATGCTTTATTATGGACAAGTTCGTTCATTCATTCATTAACCTAGCAAAGCATTCAGAACAGTTGCTTATTTACAATGACAGCTTGGCAATGTTCAAAATTACCTTTTAATCTTGTACATAACTGGACTACATTTACTGCTGGCTGAAGCACACAGCCTCAGAACAGGTGACTGCCTACATCTTATATGTCAAAGTATTTGAAGTAGGAATGTGTAAATCCTGGAACAAATTTTGCTTAGGTATAGTGTGAAGAATATTTACCCGTCAGTGTATATTATAATGGAGCGGTAGGCACTCATTATTCTCATTGGGACCGTCACGGGTGCAAACAAACGAGGAGTGCTAACTTTCATGAACTAAGGTGGCCTGACAATCAGCACTGCTGCTTCTCTTCTCCAGGGTAACTCAATCCAGGGGTGGTTAAAAGACGGACAGATGGTCTTTTGCTGCCCCCTGGTGACCAGTGAGAGTTGCTTTTGCATGCCACGAGTACGGTATCAAATAAAGCCCATTGTTGAAATTTCTGATTAAGTTAAATAATGGTAATTTTTGGCTAATATTGTTATTTAAAATACGCGATATAAATATAAGAAATGATATTATATGTAGTTATCCTGGTGAGTCTTATGAGAATCTAATTTCTACCATCCATGTCATACTTTCGGTCCCAATGTACCTTGACCGTAAACAACAGGTAAAGGCAGTTTCGCGTACCTGCATAATGCCGTCAGCAAACAGCACTTGGGCTCCTTTTAGTTAAACACGGAAGTTGAGTTTACGATTCATACTGGGCTACAAACATTTCTTATCAACTTGCTGATACTCGTACATTTGAATGAACAAAACAATTAACTGTTTTGTGAGTTTTAGCTAAAAACTGGAATCCTTAGATCCTGGTCTGACTCCAGGTTCAACATGAGATCAAAGAACAAGGTAAGGATAAAGCGACGGTTAAATACGATCACAGTGTTTGTGATTAGATTTACCTTAAAGACATCGGAAGGACTGTTTTACTGTGTCTTAATATTAAATGTCGATTATAACTATGACAATGGAGCAAGGAACGGAATTAACTTTAGTTTATCGTGTAGTCTTCGTTCATAGTGATGAAAATTATTTGGGCAGCTGAAGTGATCTAGCTGTATGTTTTTGATAGCTTAACTGTTTTTGATAAACTATATCAAGGATCATCTTATTGAAGGAAACCCCTTGAGCCGCAATATTTCTGATCGTTGAAAGTTTTATTTTCTTACTTTTTAAGTGTATCCTATAACAGGTGTGTAAAAATGTTGGTGTTAATGGGTTGATTGGCTCTTAATAAGCATGACATAAGATCATTTATACAATTGTATAAAAACACTGACAATCTCAACTAATATAAAGATGAAAACAGCACTATTTAGGCTTTAAAATCCTTTAAAAGATTTCAAAACGTAAATCAGAGAAATGTGTAATGTATTAGGCCTACAGAAATGCGCGGTAAATTATGACCACTTATCACCCTTTATTTGAAAATATCCTAACACTAGAATGAAATTCATTGCTTGACGTGTCTATAACAAATGATGAAAGTTTTCCTTTACACTTTATAGTTGAAAAGTTTTTCAGTTTTCATTTTTAGATTTTTTTTAAATTATTATTATTGCCTTTGTGTCATTTCTGTAATATAACTGGTTATACGAATGAAATATAAAAATGTTGACCCAGATTTTTTTCATTTAAATAACTACATGAATAAAAAGGGTGAAATAATTGGTTTTGGTTAAAGGTGAATCACCAAATGTAACTAAAATGAGAAATAACTCGGGGATAATTGTAATGCAAAACATGATTCCATTTACATCAGTGTTATAATGGACTTCTCGCATACGGCCCCTGTGTGAGTACTCGTGACATCAATCTTGGCATTCCTGTGCTCGGATGGAAGTCCAGATGCATTGTTTCTAGAGGTAGTCACTGAGATGTCTTCTGTTATTAATGTGTTGGATTTCAATTAGTCCTATTTCTAAGCGGTTTCATGTTGCTTCACTTTTACTGAGCAATTGAGTGGAACAAGAAAGTGAAATCGGGCTATCTAGCGTAAGATAGATGATATCAGATCAGATAATGTAAATTTTACGAATGGTTTCTGATCTCCTGGCACGCAATTCCCTATTAAAGGTGTATTTCCCTAAGTATTTGCTTTCAGTTTGTCATATGTAAATAGCACTCATATCGAAAGTCTTAAAAGGGACGACCGGACCTCCACACCCCCCCCGCCCCCCACCACCCAAATTTTATGGAGTTTCGATCACCGACGATCACACATTTTACAGGGGGGGGGGGGCTCTTTCCCCGAGTAAAACCCGCCTCAAAAACTCTCTGCACGGCCCTGTTGCGTAGATGAACCGGTGGTTAAACCTGCTTTCAGTATGACTCTGTGTTTCGACATGTCTGTATATTAGGGATCACAAATGAAATGCAGGGACAGAGGAAACAAGCTCCACACTAAAATTTGCATGGGCCATATGCTGCATTAAGATTCACCTGTCAAGCGTACTGAGTCTATATTCCTATATTCCTTCCCAAATAATGAAATCCTGTCAATGTATTCTGAAAGCAATGAAGACTTAGGTGCACTGAAAAACTATATACAGTACGTTGCTCCCGAAATTATACTACAACGCTCTGTGAAGATTCTGTGGTTTCAGATGGCATCTACTAAGATATTTTACTAAGATATTTAATAGAGTTCCATGTTATTGTGTTATTCTGATGTAACATAAGAAATGAGATGCTACACATAGATCGGCTTAAAATGAATGAGACTTTCAGGGCAGGCTGAGTTTGTATTGTGATTGTTTTGGGGCAGTGTGTTTAGGATGCTACAAAGCAATTAATTCCTAGTAGGTGAACCACAAGGTTTTGCTCAATAAAACTCCCTGCAGGTGTTTTTTTGCTTCTCGTGATTTCTTCTGGGCTGGGTTTCATGAAAAGATGCCGTGACTATTACTACTTTTAAGAGCAGAAGCAGCGTGAGTAACAGGTTTGTGTTCATGACACAGAGCCATCTACTCTTCTCTGATCTCCAGGCTGACGTGGAGCTGCAGATTGTGAACGGCAGTAATTGTAATCAAGATCAGGCACCATTACTGCCAGGTTCGGTAAGGTAACTCCCTCAGTCTGGATTGATGTGCATCACAGGAAACAGCAATTCTTCCCTTAGTAAATTCTGGATATCTGCGTTGATTTGTTTACAGTTTATGATGCATGTTCATATTAGTTCAGTATTAGCATCAAATTTCATGAAAATCCTTATATCCTATTAACAGTGTGCTCCTTGGCCATGTGATTATGTTCTGGTTGGGAAAAAAATCAGCGACCAGGAATCTAAAGCTTTTCAAAAGCAGGAAGCTTTTAAAAAGGTACTGCAGGCGAAGAACTTTGATGTAAAAGTAAGTAATTGACAAGATTTTGTTAATTGATCTGATAAATTTTATATATGTATATTTTATATATA